>PVKN010011989.1:0-21166 GCA_004027915.1 Capromys pilorides
GAAAAGAGTTCAGGCATCACCTTCGGCTTGACCAAAATAGAAACTCTGCCCACTTGTGGCCACAAAGTGAGCATTCTAAAAATGAGAATTAGACTATTGTGCTTAAACTACTTAAATTACAAGTTATGTGAACCTCAAAAATTGTGGTTAGTAATATTCATAAGTTGCATAAAATATAAAATTGTCCTTTCAATGTGCCTGTGGTGTGCCAGCTGTTCTGGCGCAACTCCACATCTACTGTGGGTACAGGCAGTGGGCACGTGAGCTCCAGGCTCCCACTCTGTCGCCCTCATCTCTGCCCCTGCCTGTTCCTGTCTGACCACAGAAGCTGAGCTTTTCTGTTTTGCAGACATAGTCTCTGGGTAACGTTGCATTTGAGTGAAGGATTTCACGCCTGGGAATTTTGAGCCAGAGACATAAAGAATCCTTAGGAAGTTCCTCCTCTAAACCAAAGAATTGTTTTCTTTTGTTGAACAAACATTATTGAGCATCTTCTGCATATGAGATCATCTTCTACAATATAATAGGCATAGTGAGACTTTAAAAATGCAGAGAATGAAAGTTCAGTTAATTAATGGAGTCAGTCTTTGAGAAAAGCAAGTGTGACCCAGAGCACCAGAAAGAATAAGCTTGAGCTAAAGAAACAGATAGGGCACAAATATTTTTGAGGAAGGAGAGGAGTTAAAATGTGGCAGCTTTTATTTTCTTTATGAATAATTCTGCCACATTCATTGGAGAGTCATCAATTGTCTATCGTGTGAAGATGCTACACGAAGGGAGAGATGTGGAGATGATTAAAATAGAAAATAGATACTTGGTAGATGTAACAAGGATCATTTTGACCAAAAGTTGGTCAAAGGAAACCAAGAAGATTAAATTTTTCACTCAGCTTTTGGTGATTAAGCTTTCAAAAGATGGAGGTTCTTGGGTACTGATTGGCCCAGGGAATTCTACTTAATACCATGTTGATGATCTTTGTCTCCCACATACTATCATTGCCCCGTGTTTTATAAAATAAAGTAGGTCAGTCTTCAACGTATTCTCACACTTAATCTTCACAATCTTGCAAGCTACACATTATTGCTAT
The DNA here is from genome assembly GCA_004027915.1 of Capromys pilorides. Classification (NCBI taxonomy): domain Eukaryota; kingdom Metazoa; phylum Chordata; class Mammalia; order Rodentia; family Capromyidae; genus Capromys; species Capromys pilorides. Next base: position 1,088 of record PVKN010011989.1, read on the forward strand.
CATTATATGAGTGAATTATCTGAAGCAAGAACACTAACTTGCTCAGTGACATATCCTTCCAACAGGGCCAGAGTTGGATTCCAGACGTGACTGAGGCCAAAGCACAAGTTCTAACCTCAGCACCTGGCCTTCCTGGTTTCCCCTGAATCTCCCAACTCAGCTACACATGATCAATAGTCAAAATCCTATTTAAGAATAGTTACTGAGAGATTTTTTATTAGAGGAAATATGCATGGACGCATTCTTTTTAAAGTTTTGACAGGTTTCTGTTTCATGTAACCAGAGACCATCAGTTCTTCAATTCAAAATGTTGCCCTAGAGCCTAAGTCTCAAAGGGCTGCCAGAGCTCTGTGCACCTGCAGGGAGTTATGTGCCTTAGTCACTTCAGTATGAACACAGACTCATGCAGAGGAAGAACCCAAATAATGCTAATAGGGATAAAATATGTGAAAAGTTAAACATTCCCTTTCTTGAAGAATGTTCGTGAAATGAAGAGGCAGATGTGGCACAAGCTCTTAGTGGTATACATTCATCAACCAATGACAGGATTCCACAATGCCCATAACCTGTTTAAGTTTTAAGGTCCAGCTCCTAAGACCCACTGATTTTTTTTCCATTTCATTGGTATTTACTTAATTCTACTGACCTCCTATGAAGTAAAATGTATTATTCCCATTTTACAGCTGCCCAAAACAAAGACTCAGAGATGGTTTTGTGATTTCCATAAATTCACCCACCTAATAAGTGGTAGAGACTAAATTTTGCTCCAAGATATTTGAAGCAAATTTTTTTTTTATTTGAAGCAAATTTAAGGAAGGTTTATTATAAAAATCTTAGAAGAAACTAATTCAATAATTAATGACCTCTTCTCAAGAGAAGACACAACATCCACAGGATCATCACAGAAATCCACTTTGCTTTTGCTTTACTTGGGAGCCAGAAAAAGAAGATTTTTGTCACTAAGACAATCTCTTCAAATGGCATTGGAAGATCCAGGAAACTTCAGGAAATAAAATACCCAGAAGTAATTTTCTACAATATATCTATCATTAATCGTTTAAATGGATTGTATAAGGATTTTATTACACATAACTCTAACTGAAATCTAACTCAGATTTACAGAAGCTAAAATTTCCATAAAATATAAAATGTGAATAATTTAGATTACATCCTACTGCACAATAAATATACTTCCCAGACAGGAAGAGATCTATAGCCTCATTTTCATCTTGACATCCGCAGAACAGCTTTCCCTGGCAAAAAGTTTGCTGACTGCAGCAATTCAGCCAGAGTCCTAACAAAGCAAAGCATAGTTTCCTTTGGTTGAAATGCTTTCTTACCAAGACAGTTTAGAGAGCAGGCTCTGGAGTTAGTCAATCTGATTTTGAATACTACCTCTGCCAGTTACCACCTGTGTGACCCTGGACAATTTATGAAACCTACTCTGTCTCAATTTCTTGCTCTATAAATCAATCTAAGGTTGTGATCAGGATCAAATTATAAATGTAGACAAATTCATTATGCAGTTTCATGGCTCACAGTCAGAACTCAATAAATGCTTGATTATATACCACATATATATCTTTATGTCTGCCAAAGTCTTAGCTACGTTCTCCACCAATGCTTCCATTCAGCGAGCTAAAGGCAGGTGAAGCTCTTTATAAAGTGAGGGTACCCATGATAATCAGAGGCAGGAATTCAGAAGGCCCTAGTACTGCTAATGTATCTTTTCTGTTGTCTAAACAGAAGCAGCCTCAAAATTCAGATGAAACACATCACACACACACACACACACACACACACACACACACACACACATTTAAAAATCGCCAAGGCTGAGTTACTATGTAACAGGTGCTTCACACACACTGCTTTTTTAAAAATGTATTTAATACAGGGTTTACAGGGTCTCACTGCACAGATCAGACTCATAGTTATCCTCCTGTTTTCAACCTCCCAGGTACTGAGATTACAGGAGCGTGCCACCACATGCAGTCTCAGCTGCTGTCTCAGTGCGCCCTGGGGTTGGCACAGCATGGGGATCAAACCCAGGTCCCTTCACTTGCCTAAGTAGATGCTTTAGTCTGCTGAGCTATCTCCAGCCGTACACATATTTCTAATTCTCGCACAGTCTTATTGCTTGAAATTTGAAATTCAGATTGAATTTCAAAACTGAGGAAACAATCTTCAGAAAGTCATATTAACATTAGGTATCGGAAGCTGGAAGGCCAGCTAGGGCCAACTTCACTGCGCAGCCCTGGTTATGTCTGCCACTGTCATACTGCATGTGGAAAGTTCTGGGCCCAGCCCTGAACCCTGGGCTTCCCCTTTCATGCAGGCTCATAATCGGAGACTGTTCCCACTGGAAGGGACCTGAACTTGACCTCCTTCATGATGCACTTGCATGCTGAATACTCCCTTCACTGCTTTTTTCTTACCTGGGGAAATAATAAATGTATTTTAACCCACAATGCTTGCAGGCATGAAGAACCTAATATTAATGCTCATAGAATAAGAATAAGAATCTTGAAAATGTGCCAGGCTTAACCCCAGTGCTTACCAGGTATTTCACAGGTGCTAAAACACAGTTTACTTAATTTCTTGAAAGTCACAAAGATAATGACTGGCTGAGGCTTCCTCACTCCAAAAGCCAAACTGTAAAAATCATTTTACCTGTCACCAATGAAGGATACCCCCAGCTCTTTTTCTTTGTTTTGAAACCACGTTGCTTAGGCTGACTTTGAACTTTCAATCCTCCTACCTCAGCCTCCCCAATAGATGACATTATAAATATATGCCACTATGACCAGCTAGTATTTTACTTTTAATTACAGAGGTATCAGTCAAATATTGGACGTATGGGCAGACACAAGGGTGGATAGAAGACAGAGATGACAGAAACAAGTAGGCTCACATTGGAAGCCCAGACTATCCACGAACTTAAGCAGTTTTCAAAACAAGGCTTTCTCACTGCTATAGTCCAAGATTTTCTTTGGTTATTTCCTTCCCAATCTCAACTTTTAATCCCAGCATTGGACTATCAAATTATTTCTGATGAGGACACTCCTAAAGATTAAATGTCAAGATCACTGAGAACATCTGAAAATTACAAATTCTCAGGTAGTCTGTCTCTAGAGTGGTAGGAGAATGTTGAGGTTATGATCTCACAGAATTGGTCAGATTTGTTCTTTTATTAGTCAGAATTTCTGTCTAGAGATAGGAAATAAGGAGATGGGACATTTGAAAAAATAGTCTCCCAGAAAAGGTTTACAACGGAAATCAATAGTACAAACTGAGTAGGTCCCCTAATATTATGATGAGGTTCACAGGATTTTGTCAGTATGTAAGAGCAACAATCTGGGCTCTTTGAGATACTTGAAAATATTCTACTGATGATCTTTAATCTTTTATTTGTGCACCATGTGACACCTGCTTGGAATAAACCTATAAGGACATTTTAATTGATGACACATTTTGAATTATAAATCAGACTTTAATAGAACAAAAGCAGACCTGGACTTATAAAACTGGGGGTTGCATTTTATTCTACCACTATCTTCAGAATAAACTGAGGCTTCATGACGGGCTCCATCCCCAACTCACAGGACGCACAGTAATCTGTTAGTGCATTGTAAATCCCATAACGCCATACAAGCTTAAGGGGACCTTTTGTTGATTTCACAATAGGTATTACAGCCCTCTCCTGGCTAAGAACCATCCAAAGTCAGAGAAGAGTTCCCTGCCTTAGCTAGGGAGGGAGGAGAGGAATACAGAGTTTTTATTAATTCATTTAGGCTTGATGCCAAATGAATTCTAGCTCTAGACTATTTCCTGGAATTATGATTTAGCAGTGCCAGAAACAAATATAGCTATCAAGTTCAACCACTTGCACAGAGAACAAATTAGTTCATAAAATGCAGTGGATTTTATCTCTAAATTGAAATTTTGGCCTAAGTCAGTGGCAGATAGTAAGTCATTTAAATTTTTCTCAGTAAAGCCTTTTGGTTAGCTGGTGCTTTGAGTAGGAGGAAAATAGTCATTAAGAAAAAGGTAAAGTAATTAAGAGAAAAAATATACCTATGTAGTGTCTTAACAAGAGTCTACTTATGACATTAGGATTTAGATCTGTTATGTCTGTTTTTATAAGTCTGCAATTCTCTTGGGTCTTTGAGATAGCAATTTTAACATCTCTAATTTTTGTTAAGAATCACCAGGCCTTGTAGCTAACCATCTTTATTTTTTAATTTAGAGTGACACACAGTAGCCTTCATTTTCTAATAAGAATCTACAATAGTTTTAATGCAGGAGAATCTCAGAATCATTGTGGGAAATTATAGTTTTGCAAACTCAAACTAGATCTCTGTCTAGAATAGGGCCAGACAGATGTAAGAAATGAGTGGCAGAGTCTGAGGTAGCTCTGTGGTGAAGAAGGAAAGCGACTCCTCTTTCAGAATAGAACGGTACTCAGTATAAATCACATTTTACACTAAGGAAATGTATATACACTTTCCCAAGTGTTTCAGTATTCTAAGAGATTTCCAAAACTTGAATTTATGTGCATGTAAAATGCCTTGGTTTTTAAAATGTTGCCTCAACATTTTAAATACTGTGTGTTAAACAACACTTTTGAAGGCTGCAATAACCCAGCAAGAAGTTACTTGAATACCACCATTCTAAGCAAGAATTGCTTGCAAGTTAGTCTTACTGAATGAATAATTGAATGAAAAATGAATGAATGAATGAATGAATGAATGAATGAATGGCTAATTCTTCAGGATTGCTGATCTTAAAATTGTTTTGGTGATGATGATGGTTGTTGTTGTTGTAGTTGTTGTTTCACCACTGACAAAGATAACTCTAACACTTGAAGTAATTAAAAGTGACCAGCCCTTTATTTTCAGTGGAGGGAATTGTCCAGTACGACAACCGCACACTTGCTCATTGTGGACATGTCCTTCTCGCAGCAGTAACATTTTATTCTGTTTTGGGTGCAGTTGTCTACCTATCTCTCATGGTGCAGCTCATTGCATTTTTAAAAGATGTTTTTTTTTTTTTTTTTTTCCAGGAGCTAATTGAGCTTTATCTATGTGAGTGAGCTAGAATCTGTCACTGACAGCCTGCAGAAGGCCATTGCTTCAATTGCGTGAAAGAACTAAAGAGTCAGACATGACAAACTGTAGCTCCGAATACCTGGCAGCAAGCCCATTACTGCCGCCGTGCCAAGATGCTTTAATAAATTACTTAGAGAACACAGACTCACTTTATTTCTGTCAAGAAGCTCGCCACTCTAAAACCAAAGGAAAGGATTTTTTTTTTCCTATCATAGTTTGTCAGTGCCTTTCAGAAACAGAATCCATTATTTAATTTTTATAAAACATAATTGCTGGCAAACCCACTCTAGTCTAGGAAAACAGCTTGCTTTTGTTTCTTCTGTGATTTCTAGAAAAACAAACCTTAGGCCTTCTTTTTACACCCTGCCCCCGCCCAGAAGCAACTGTTAACATGGCAGTAACTATAGCAAATTAAAACTCAAAACTGCACATTTTTTTCCAGTCCCATTTTATCAGCTGGATTCTGTTGCCTTAGCTATTCTTTGAAACCTGAGAGATAATTGACTAAAGGGTGGAGTTAGTGTGTCCTACTTTACCAGAGTGTCCTTATCAGTCATTGATTTAAGGGATTAAGAGTAAGATGTGGAGGTGTCTGTTGGTATCCTAGAGATTTGCTCTATTTAGCTTGGATCAAATCCTTCTGTAGAGCAGACCAGATGGGATTCTAGGCCTTAAATTGTTAAGTTCTTCTTGAATTATCTTCAGGTAATTTTCTGAATTGGTTCTTTCTGCTGTTCCCATCCCAGTTCCAATGTTCAGTTTTGATTATGTAGCCTGGTACTCCATCATAGATATAGGTATTTATCTTTGTCTGATCCTGGTTTTGTCACAGCTCTCGAAATACCTAAATCATTGTGGTGGGTAGAAGGCAATTCTCTGTGGGCCAGTGCAAAATGGAGGAGTCTTTTGGCCTTTTGAGAGATATCATGAATCAGGGTGGGGCTGGTTCCCCAAATGAAGTGAAGATTGCCAATTGCTAGATGGTAGAGGTTGGGATAACCGAGAGTGACCTATTTCAGTTTACTAAATTATATTTTGGGCCCAAATGCAAGTATGATTTTCAGACACTCTGAAATCTAAAGCAGAACTTGCTATCAGATTTTTGAGCACTAGAAGCCTTATATATGGGCAGATTCCAAGAAACCTTGGCACTAGGAAGCTGCTCACTTGGAGTAGAAGTCTCTTGTAACAGCAGCAAATGCAGCCTCAGTGCTATTTGCCCACATGCCAAAACCATGAGCAGGTGGCCAGAGTCTGTGGACTGCAGGAGGACTTGCACAGGACACAGGGCCCAGCAGCTTCCACAGCCCACTCATCGCTGGTCTCCCTTTGGTGCAGTAGCCCATCTAAAACACCTTGACAGCAAAAGAAGGGGATGTTCAGCTGACAGCCTGAAGAACTGGGGCAGGAGGTGAAGACAAGGCTGGGGTTCTGAGCTCACACGCTGTCCTGCTGACCTCGCCCATCAAATCCTGGCACTGGTGCTCACTCCTAGAACTTCACTTTACCCACACCGCTGTTACCAGTCCCAGTCTCTGTTCCAAGCTGTCTAGGACTGAGGCTGAGCTGAAAAGGCAAAGAAATGAGTAAACATTATTGTGCTATTCATTCTTCTTCACAGATTCAAAGTTATGGATATGTATCCTTTATCCTATTTCTTTTTTTCTTTCTTTTTGTATTTTAGGGATTTTGTATTGTAGGGATCTACAGTATGTTCAGGGTCTCACTACTAGATCAGATTCCTAGTGACCTGCCTGTTTACAGCCTCCCAAAATCTGGTATTACAGACATGCACCACCACGCTTAGTCTCAATTGCCTCTCAGCATGCCCTGGGTTGTGGGGAGAGGGGTGGCTGGCCCAGAAGTCCCGAGGATTGAACTCCTGTCCCCTGCACCTGCTTGCAGGTTTTTAATCTACTGAGGTATTTGGCCAGCTCCCTTTATCCTGTTTCCATAATGTACAAGCCCTTTCAGATTAATTTTGCTGTACTTCTTGAGAGAGAAACCAACCTATTCCTTAGGCAAAGTTACTCCCCTGTTTCCGGTTTCAAAAAAAAAAAAAAATTCACTTGTTTTCACTTAGGTCATTTTTTTTCTTCACTTGGACATCCCTCTCTTGGAAAGTATCTGCTCATCTGTGAGAGTGCAAGCAGAATCTAGTATTCTTCTACATGTTCCCCCAGCCATCTTAGTGTTCATGGCTTCTAATGGATTAGCATCCATTATCCATTGTCATCCTAAATAGCTTCCCACGTATGTTGTTCTGGTTAATTCTGGTTAATTCAGTGGTTCCTTCAGCAAATATTTTTGAAGGGTTTGTTTGTTTGTCTTTTGCACTACACCCCTGGTGGGCATTGAGAAAAACAACAAATTACTCATTTTAACCAATATGTATGTGGCACTCACATTTTAAATATGCTTGGGAAATCAGAACCCAACAGGAAAGATAAGTAAACCGAAATGCCCACATAAAAAGAAAGGGGAAGGCCTCATGTGATGACACATGCCTGTAATCTGAGTGTCAGAGAGGCTGAGGCAGAAGGATCACTGTGCATTCAAGGCCAGCCTTGGGCACAGGGTGAGTTTAAGGCCAGCCTGAACTATAAAGCAAGACAGTGTCTCAAAAAGTAAAACTGATGAAATATAATAAAGTAAAATAAAGAGGGAAAGAAAAGTAAAGCTGTGCTGTGTGTTTGGAAAGGCACAATGGAAGTGGAATCTGAGCAGATATAGAGTGGTCATCATAGACAGGTTTCATTGACTTTGGTTGAGCCGGATTCACATGCTGGTTGCTTTCCAAGCACCTATTTAGCACAGAATGGATCATTTCATGATGAGATACTCTCAGGAGAAAGCTAGTTCTTGTTCTGTTGAAATCTGATAAACCCTAAGGCATCATGGGTTCCTCCACCATATACCCACCAGTTCTTTTCACTTCTAGGAACTACAGGACCTGTACTGAGTTTTTCTCCTTCACCAGCTTCCAGGAAGGATGATTATAGGGCATAACACTCTGGAAAGACTAATACGAAAATACTTGGTCAGTGTTTATAAAATTATTTGAAATAATATATGGAAAGTATCAAAACCTCAATGAATCTATCTTTTTTGCTTCAAATTCTTACCCTATTATCCATTAGCATCAAAAGTTGATTTTTCCTTCTTTGGACTTTAATCCCACTAACTTCTGATTTATTATAATAGCTGAACTAGAAGAAGGGAAAAAATGTTAATCTGTTGTTGGATTCTTAGGTTTCCTCTCCTCCTAAGGACCAAGGCATCACTAGATGCAGCTTATTTTTACTTACACTTGTTCAATATCCATGTCATCCAAGAACCTCAAAGCTACATTAGGAAATATGAACTTGTAAATCTACTGTTTGCATTTGGAATATTTGGGAGCAATACTCAGAATCCATAGCATGTCATCCTTGGCATTTTGTTGAGATACATTTTGGGATCTGATGATCTTTATGCCTGAAAATCCAGCCATCAAACAACTGATCCTGGCCCATCACACAGTATTCACATATCAGTCCCAGTTTGTTGCAATTTACTTGTGTCTGTACATGTTTTTTTGGCTGTTTAAAAGTGTGATAGAAACAGTTGCGAGAAATAATGTTTTTAGAAAAATGAGAAACTCGCCAAATGTTGGAGCAGAGGAAGAGAGAGACAGAGACAGAGACAGACAGACAGACAGACAGACAGACAGATGTAGCTCTACCATGTTATCTACATTAACCTATTTCTCCCTAGCACTGACCTTATGACTACCACAAAGACACATCGTTATTGTTCATGAGGTACTTAACGCTGCTTCAGCTATGAGTAGTTACATATGATACACTTCAAACACTTAGACAATCCACAGGAATGCACAAGATTTTTCAGAAATTGTTCTAGATGCTCTCTATTTTATTTTGCCATTTTCAAAGGCTTAACGATGCTCATGCATAGTATATTTCTGTTTGAGTGTGTCATAAGATGATGCTTAACTCACACAGCTTTTCACATAAGGTGATATTTAGGAATACAACCTCTTCCTTTCTGAGGCTTACATAATCCTTCTGTAAGCATAACTTTTCACAGTGAACTTTAGCTCTCTGGTCTTAAATATGGTATCCTCTGCCAACCTGGAAATTTAATGATAATTTTCATATTTGAGCAGTTTTGCAATAAATATGATGCTAGAAAGTAGGGCTACGTTGGACGGATGGTTCACAGGGATCATGACCCACAGGGATGTATTCTTATTCCTGGTTCCTCCTTCTCCTCCCCACTCCTCTTCCTCTTCCTCTAGTTTCTCTCTCTCTCTCTCTCTCTCTCTCTCTCTCTCTCTCTCTCTTTCTCTCTCTTTTCTCTTTTTATATCCTTCTGCCTGGCCATTTCTACCCTGGAACCAGCTAATCATACATTGAAGCCTTAAGACCTAGTGTCAAATCAAACCTTTGCTCTTCTAAGGGTGCTAGGCAGTGGGCTTCAGCAATGGAAAAGCTGACTGTAATAGGTCTGAAATCTGAGTAATAGGAGAAAGAAGAGAAAGCACTGCAATGACAACAGAAACCCACAGGAACATGCAGTATATGTGAAGTATGTGCACTTCAGTGAGGGGTGAGGAGAAGCTGAGAAGCCCAAATTTTCCACATCCTTTCCCTCCCCTGAAACATGTTCCCTCATGATCTTATAAATGTCTATTACTTGTTTCAGTCCCACTTCATATGGTCATACACACATCTTGTTAGATTTCTGTATAGGTTTCCCCCAAAAGCCTCATGCAATCATGGGGTGACTTCTGGAATTTGTAATTGATAATCATGGGAATGGGTGCTGCCACTCCCCTGGGGCAGGTGATTTGCATTTCAATGTAAGAGAGGAAGAGAAGTTAGCTGCTTGAGCTGCTGCTAGCTCTCTCCCTGCTCTTGCTTTTGCCCACCACCATTAAAGGTTGTTTTCTGCCATGTGTCACTCTGTCTTGGAGCCAGCTGAATATGGACTGCAATCTCCAGTAACTGTGAACCAAATAAACCTTTCTTTCCCTTATTTTGAGTGTCAGTTATTTGTTCCAGCAACAAGAGAAGAGTAACTAAGACAGAATTTGGTACCTCAGGAGTGGAGTCGTTGCTGTGGCTGAACCTGACCCTGTGGATTACAAGTGTATGGAAATGGCTTATGGGAAGAGATAGGAAAGATTTGGGAATGTCGCCTACTTGCAAAGAACTGGAACAGCTTCTGGCTCTTCTGTAGGGGAGATTCTGGTCAGAGTTCATACCAGAAGGCTGATAGAAAGCTGGCCTGTAAAGACCAGGCTGGAGAGGTTTTTGCTGGGTAGAAGGACTGCGTTGGTTGTTTGACTCCAGGTCATTTGTGTTTGACTTAGCAAAGAAGTTGTCTCATGCCCAGAGACTTTGCCTAAGACTGAGTTTAAGCATGGCAGACTGATGAATCTTTCAAAAGATATTTCAAAGCAGCCAAATACTGGGGCAGTGACATGGCTGTTATTGAGGGCTTTAGGCCAGATTTATGTTGCAAATCAAGAGCAAGGAGCCCAGCAGGATGGCTCAAAATGTTGTGAGTTCGGCCAGAAAGGAAGTGCCAATAAAGCTGTGGACTGCAAAGATAGAGCAAAGAGGATCTTCATTGTTGAGAAGGAACCAGAGAATGGAAAAGATGGCCTGAGGGCATCACAGGAGGCAGCAAGTCTTCACCCTTTGAAGCCTCAGAATTGCAAAGGTCAGAGACTTTGCTTTGAGAGGAAAGTCACTGAGCCCTTTGTTCCAGAATGGTGGGGGTGGCCGCGCCAGGTTCCAGAAAGGCACCAGCATGGAGAATTTATTCCTCAGAATGAGGGTCAGAGTACTCAGCAATCCAGGCACCCGATCCTTACAGCCAAGAGAAAGGAAAGCCTGGCTACTGCTCCAGCTGGCAGCAGACCTTGGCATCAGATCACATCTGGCATCAAATGTGGCAGTGGTTTTAGACACATTAAGAATGCAGAAGTTCTGAGGTTAGGAAGGCTTCCACCTGGATTGCAGAAGAAGGTCTGGGAGGCCAGGCAGTGTGCCCCTGGGAGGGAAGTGTGTGAATCTGTGAGTTAGAAGCCTATTCAGTGGAAACCCAGAAGTTTGGAAAAGCCAGGAACTTGGGTCATGCAAAGAGGGAGCAAAGTCAGCCTGAGAGAGAAGCCTTGAGAGCCACATCTACCAAGAGTGTTGTAGGGGTGGAGCTGCATGGAGCTGACAATTTGCCACAGAGTGCTCTGGATATTCCATAAAGACCTACAGGATTTAATGTTGGTCCTTCTGGATTTTAGACTTGTGCTGGTCCTAATGCTTGGTATCCTGCTGTGTATACCTTTTGGAATAGTAATGTCTGTTTTGTGCCTTTGAATGTTGAATGTGTTCAACTTCACTTGTATAGGGGCGCACAGAAACTTGGGACTTGGACTTTTCAGCAATGCTGAAACTGTTGGGACCGGCAACTCTCAGAGATGGACTAAAATGTCTTGTGCATAAAGGGATGTGCATGAGTCTTTGGGGGTCCATTGGCAGAATGTTATGGTTTGTGTATAGGTGCCCCCCCAAAGCCTCATGCAGTCATGGGGTGGCTTCTGGAATTTGTAATTGATTATTGTGGAAATGGGTGCTGCACCTCCCCTGGGGCAGGAGATTTGCATTTCAGTGTAAGAGAGGAAGAGAAGTTAGCTGCTTGAGCTGCTGCTAGCTCTCTCCCTGCACTCTTGCTCTTAGCTGCCACCATGAAATGTTGTTTTCTACAGTGTGCCTCTCTGCCTTAGAGCCAGGTGAATATGGACTGAAATCTCCAATAATTGTGAGCTAAATAAACCTTTCCTTTCCTCATTTTGAGTGTCAGGTATTTGTCCCAGCAACGAGAGAAGAGTAACTAAGACACACTCCCAAACACTGTTCTTTGTGATGCTTATTTTCAGTAATAGGTCACTCTAGCTGTATGTCACAACTTAGTATGCTGTACAATGATGTAGAGCAGTGCTTGTGAACCTGTGACACACATACCACAGCAGGCACACAGAGCCCCTTCTGCAGGCATCCAAGCCAAGTCACCCCCAACCATGAAAGCTAGCAGCTGAAATATTTTTAAATCCAAAAGTGCACTTAGAAAATTCTACACTTTCATATAGTCCTATGGAAATCTACAAGAAATTTTCTAGCATTGTAGCAGTGGCAAATGAGAAGTTTAGCAACTGTATTTACAGTTCCATGAGATAAAACCAGATTTGAAGAACTTGATCTATCCTACTTACACTGGGTAGATTCTGGAAATCTGGAAGTGGAGCAATTTCAACCAAGCTCTATCTGGAAAAAAAATTCTATGGCCTGCATGCAGCACTTGAGAAGAAGTGTGAAGGGTTGAAAAGAGATAATACAGTTGACAGCTGTGCAAATGAAATCCTGAAAGAGTGGAGCTCTCTATCAAATGATTTCAAATTAACAAAAATATTTGAGATTGCTTTTCTTACTTTGTTTGGATCATTTTATGCTTGTGAGCAGCTGTTTTCATCTTCAATTTCATCAAACCTGATGTAAGAAACAGACTCACAGATGACCTGAGTGCTGCATGTGTTACCCAAACTGAACATGAGCCAAGGTTTGACAAAGCAGCAACATGCATACAAAAGCAAAAATCACATTAATTGCGAAAAAGTATGGCAAATTCAAACTTTTTGCCTTTCAATAAAAAGCAACTTGTATCACTGAAAGCTCTGTTACTGTGTGTTTCTTTAAAGACATATGTTAAGGTCTGAGTTGTTTCTCAGTGTTCAGGTTTAGTTGCAGCATTAGTTCTTTGGGGATAAACAGGTGGGGCTGGAGTTGCACTTTGAGCACTTGGTCTCTCTAAAAGGTTTGCCATCAGAAAGGCTGGTCTTCTCCCCAGCTTCTTGGCAGGTCCTTGTCAGAAAGGACTGTGTCTCTCTCTTCTGTGTCCCATACATCAGTCACAGTTCTTTACACATAGAAAAGGTTCCCAAAGTGTTCCTCTGTGAGTGGATTATATTGCACTTGTGCTATGCTCATTTCATTAGCCTAAATCACCATACAAAAAACACTGTGTCCACCAAATTAACAATCAGTATCCAGATGGTGAGGATTTGTTGAATACTCACTCTATTCCAGGTAGGGAACTATAACTTGATAAAATAGACATGAATATCACTCGTTCTTCTCATTAGACAGGAAGAAATCTGGTGAACTGCTGCAGGAGATGTTGCTTATGCTTAGCAGAGAAGGATTTGTACAGACACACAGGAATAGGCTCTATGTTCGTGGAATCTGTGTAGTTCACACAACAGCAACAATGTTGTCACCTAAGAGTTTGTTAGAACTGCACAATGTCAAGCCTCACCACAGACTTCTAGCCAATGCTTAGGGCCTAGCAAGTGCTTTAAAATATTACCTACCATTATGTAACAGGTGAGCTGGATTTTGAATGATGTAGGGCATGGTTTGAAGAAAGAAAAGATGGAAAATAATTTCTTACACAGTGTCTTAGTTACTCTTCTCTCTCTGGGACAAATACCTGGCACTCAAAATAAAGGAAGGAAAGATTTATTTAGCTCACAGTTACTGGAGGTTTCAGTCCATATTCAGCTGTCTCCAAGACAGAGTGGCACATGGCAGAGTGGCACATGGCACCTTTCATGGTGGCAGCTAAGAGCAAGAGAGTGAAGGCAGAGCCAGTAGCAGCTCAAATAGCTAACTTCTCTTCCTCTCTTACATTGAAAGGCAAATCACCTGCCCCAAGGGAGGTGCAGCACCCATTTTCACAATAATTGATTACAGACTCAAGGAGTCATTCCTTGACTGCATGAGGCTTTGCAGGAACACCTATACACAAAGCATAACACACAACAATGTGCCTAAGCACCGCCAGTGTGATTGAAGACGCAAGAGAAACCAGGGGTTACATAACAGTTTCAATAGCTGTAGTGAATAGAATGTGGCCAAAGATCCCGGAGCAATAGTTTGGGAAATTAGGCAAAATACCTTGAATGGGTTCCCTGTCTTTCTTGGGGATAACAGAAAGACATATTCAAAGAAGTAATGTGGTGATGTTCATTAACTTTGAAATAAAAAAAAAAAACTAGTATGGAAGTAACTATTTAAGTAACTATTGTGCTGCCACAGTCTTGGCTAGAGATAATGGTCGTACTTGTGACAAAACAGAAACAGCAAGATGCAAGTGCCATCTCTGAGTTAGAGCTCCTAGCTGTAGTTAGGAACTAGATAATAGGATGGCTATGATTTTCTTGCATGGTGTCACATATAACAGTGACAACTCAGATGGCAGACAGCCATCATCCTCCCTACTTTGGAGACTGAGACAGGAGACCTGGAATTCAAATCAACCTATGCAGTATTGCAAGGACTAATACCAAATTTTAAAACTATGGTGAAGCCTTTTTCCATCCATCTCAGTTAGACTTACAGCCAGCTGCAAGTCTGGTAATTAAAACAATTAACAGAAAACCCAAAATAATGGGATGGCAACCTAGAACTTCATTTCTCTCTCAAGGATCAGTTGAAAGTAAGATAGTGCAGGACCTCTGCTACATGCCACATGCTGAGACCAAAGTTTCTTTTGTCTTACTGGCCTTCCCACAACGTACCCCTTTCCAAGGTCGCCTCATGTCCAAGCCACAGCAGCGCATCAGCCTTGCCATCATTTCCTCACTCTAACCACCAGAGAGGGAGGAATGGATAGGAAGGAAGATTACTCTAAAGTAGAGTCAAAGGCTGCCATGTTTTCTGTACCTCTTAACTTTTCTATATTTAATTTTCTGCCTGTTTTGTTTTAATCTTTTACTTATTTATTTGGTACAGAGTCTCACTGTGCAAGTTGGACTCACAGCGATCCTCCTATCTCAGCCATCTCAGCACTGGGATTACAGTCATGCACCACCACGCCAAGTTTCTGTGGCCAGCTCAACACACTTGGGAACCTGGAACCGGCATGGCATGTGGTTCCAGGGATTAAACCCAGATCCTTGCACTTTCCAGGTAGACACTTAGACTGCTGAAGTACACACCCAGATTTTTATATATATATGAGTCTATATTTATTCTTTAAAAAGAATAAAATATGATATATATATATATGATTTTATATATATGTACACATATGTATATATGATACACTAGCCACTATCACCTATGTGACACTTTCCCATATGCCATTAGAAAGAATAAGCAAGGCTGAAAAGTAGGTATTATTTCGAGTGGCCATTTGCCCAGTTAAAAGTTGGAGATTCTGTTACAGTTGATAAGAAATGGTAAACTGGAAAACAAGTAGCAATTTTTGCCACAACCAAATGGGGGAAGCACATTTAGCTCAGTGAAAAATAAATGTTGCAAATAAGATAGCTTCAGGAACAATCCATGAAAAATATCCAGGAAGCCATGGACGATGTCTCTAGAGTTTAGGAGAGAGGTATAAAGACAGAGGTGAGAGGCTTACATCTATCTCTTCCCATTTCTAGTCATCAGAAAACAAGCTTGCGAGACTCTGAAAGTAGTTTATTTATGCAATCAATAGAGAAATTTGTTGGCATGACCATATGGCCACTGCAGAAAGTAGGGTGCTGTGATTATCAAAAACAGAGTAATTCCTAAGGTTTATAGATAAGCAACTGATCCCAGAACTGTCTGGCAATTCTACGCCAAATGTCTGCATGAAGATCATATTTTTCATCTGTCAAGTTTTGGAGCCATTTCTTAATTTTGCTTCAAGGATTTTTAGTTTGTGAACATGCAAAAAATTTTATGGGAACTTTTTAAAAATATATTTCATCTCCAAAGGCTTATACCAGGAAGAATACCACTTATTTTATGACTCTAAAGTAACACAACTGATTTTGAAACTGAGAACTCCGGCAAGATGCCATGGTGCCTGGACAGCATGAGTGCTGCCACCCTGGAATTTGATGTCCTCGGGACAAAGACCATGAGTGTCTTCAAAATATTACCAAGGGACTACTCATTGGAGTTCTGTGAGTTAAGGATTCAGGACCCTATAGGAAAATAAAGAATCCTACCACACTGACAAGCTACAATTTAAAAGAGACCTTGGCATTTTGAGGTAGTCAAAAGAGAAAGACTTGTAATAATGTGTTTTGAAATTAAGCCCATGTGTGACACTTCAAGGAATCTTTAGAAACAGCAAGCTTAGCAGGATCCCCAAGTCAGGAAACAGGTGAGCAACGTACTTACAAGCAAAATACGACCAAGAAAACTTTGCAAGGAAACAAGTTGGAACTAAAATGAAGCTGCCTTTCCTCAAATTCCAGTCACATTTTTCACAGAAGTAGAAAACTAAATCTTGAAATTCCGAGAAGCCCTAAAAGATATCTAGTAGCCAAAGCAACCTTGAGGAAAATAAACAAAGCTGGAGGCATCATACTATCCAACTACAAAGGACACTACAAAGCAAGCCAGCCCACTTCTGGCCTAAAAACAAACATGTAAGACCAATGGAATACAAAAGAGATCCCGAAGATTAATCCATGTTTACAGTCAACTTATTATTTGATAAAGATACCAAAAGTACACAACAGAGAAAGAAGTCTCTCCAATAAATGATATTAGAAAAACTGGGTATCCAGATTCAAATGAATGGAATTAGACCTGAATCTGACACATACATTAAATAATTCAGATAAATTAAATATTTAAAAGGTTCCAAACTGTAAAACTACTAGAAAAAAATACAGAGAAAAAGCTGCATGATATTGTTGGGCCGGCAAGATGGTTCAGCAGTCTAAAGCACCTGCTTAGACAAGCTTAGGCAACTGCAGGGACTGTGGTTCAATCCCTGGCACCACATGCTGCGCCAGCCCCACCCCCAGGGCAGGCTGAGCCAGCCGTAACACAAAAAACAAATAAAAATGCAAATCAAAGCACTGAGATTCCTTCTTACCCCAGTAAGAATGGATACCACAAAGACAAAAAAAAAAAAAAAAAAAAATGCTGGTAAGGATGGAGGGGGAAAAAGGAACACTTGGCCATTGCTGTTGGAAATATAAACTATTGTAACCACTTTGGAAACCAGTATAAAGATTCCTCAAAAACTAAACCTAGAAATTTCATTTGACACAGTTATTCCTATTCTTCGACCATTCTACAGGAATTAGATTTGATCCCCAGACCTGCTATGCTGGCCCTGCCCCTGGGGGGCATGCTGAGAGACAATTGAGATTGGATGTGGTGGCACACAGCTGTAATCCCATCTCTTGGGAGGCTGTAAACAGGTGGATCACTAGAGTCTGATCTAGTAGTGAGACCATGAACACCCTGTAGACCTTGCCATAAATAAATAAATAAATAAATAAATAAATAAATAAATAAATATCTCTGAGTTACAATGATACATGCATACTTATGTGACACTAGCATGAGTCACAGTGGCTAAGTTATGGAGGTGGCCTATAGGCCACCAGTTGACGAATGGATGAGATGATGTATATACACATGATGAAGTACTATCCAACCCTAAACAAGAATTTGGGTCACTTGTGGGAAAACAGACAGATCTTGAGATCACACGTTCACTAAAATAAAGCAGACACAGAAGGTTAGACAGGTCACAACTGCTCTTATACAAGAACCCTGAAGGGTAAGTAGTTGAAAGGGTAACATCAAAGAAAGATGTAGGGAATGAGAGGAGGGGAGCTGGTGAAGACAAAGGGCAAAGGGTGTGAGAGGAACTAAAAATAATTATGATACCCTGAGTTTAACAGGAGCTGGTAGCATTCCAGAAACAAGAAAGAGGACAATTTCACAAGTGATTAGTAGGCACTGGGGAGTAGTGGAAGGTGAAGCTGGAGAAAAGAACAGATGCGACCTAGGGGACCTATTAATCAGCATTGATTTCAGTTACAGCACAGAAAAGGGTAATTGATGGGTTGTTCAACAATCCATAACAATATAGTTATATTATCATGTCTAGGGTCTTAAAAAAAAATTGCTTTGGACATTAGTCTCTTTTGTCACTAAAATGAATTATCTGAGGCAAGTCAACTTTATAAAGAATGGAGCCTGGCTGGAGATGCAGCTGAAAGAAAGAATGAAAGAAAGAGAAACAGAGAGACTAGAAGAAAGAATGAAAGAGCAAAGGGGCAGAGGAGGGGAAAGTAAGGAAGAGGGAAGGGTAAATATCAGCCTACTTCTGTTCTGGAAGATCCAAGGTCCTGTAGCCCATCACCTTGCCTCTGGTGATGCACTAACTGTGCAAGGCATAGAGGAAGAAATACATCCAGTAGCAGGAGATCCCATTGCCAAGCAGGAAGCTTGAGCATAACTGAGGCCAGGCCTGCTTCCATGACAACTCATTTTCATGAATGCTCAGGAGACCCACGGAGTGACATTCATCCCTCTTGAGAGCAGCTCCTTCAGTGACCTAAAACTCTCCCATGAGATTCTAACTCTTAAAATCCTCAATATCTTGGCTGGGGAGATAGCCTGTTGTCTAAGTGCCTGCCTGGTAAGCACAAGGTTCTGAGTTTGCTTCCCAGTACTGCATGTCAAGCCAGACCTGTAACTGTGCCATGCCAGCTCTGAAACCAGGCATGGTGGCTCACAGCTGTAGTACCAGTGCTGGAGAGGCTGAGACAGGAGGATCACTATGAGTCTAAGATGTGTAGTGAGACCCTGTGACAAATAAATAAATAGATAAATAAGAATGTTTAAAAATTCTCACCACCTTGCAGCACTGCCCCAATAGGGACCAACTCCCCAGCACCTGGACACCTGGGAGACACACTGAAGCCACACCCATTCATAGACTAAAGAAGGAGAGTGGGAGCCAGGAGATCATTTGGAACAGTGCTGACAGCTCAGGAGAGGAAGCTCATGGCTTAAACTGCAGTGCTGGTAATGCATGTGGAGAGGGGAGGGCAGATTAAAGTGGTACACTGTCAGTAGACTCAAAAAGAATTCTAGGGGTTATGTGGACAAGAAAAGAAAGCGGGAAAATCAATGAAAGTTTCCAGGTTTCTGGCTTGAGCAACTTAGCTACTTGATTAAGCAGCTAAGAGTGGGCAAGGAAAGATTTAGGTGAAGTGAGCTTAAGAATTCAGTTGTGAACATAGTAAATTTAAGGTGGTCAGACATTTAAAGGGAACTGTCAGATAGTCAGCCTGCACTCCAATGAGAGGTTTAAGCTAAAGATATAAATGGAGCTGTCATTATGTCAGTGGTTTAATCCATGGGAGGAATGCATCACTCAGGACAGTAATTCCAAACTGAGTAACAGTTGTCATGTCTGTGTAGCACATCTATGTACAATTATTTCCTTTAATACATTTTCTAGAAATAAATTAAAATGTTCATTTAAATGGGTTTTAATATCTTCCAAAGCAATGACATCTGAAAAATCCCCTATTTTATGACAACTAAACTGTATTCTAACACACAGCAAAATAAATATATAACTACTGAAAGCAAAAGGTTGGCCTTAAACCACCTGAATTCAACTTGGATTCCACTAGGGCAATGCAAATCCCAATTCAGGAGATACTGAGGGAGCACAAGAGAGTCAAGAACTAGGAGGGAATCCTTGACTTTTGGGAGAAAAAGACAAACCTGAAAAGAGCTGACACTGAACAACTAGAGGATGTGGGACCAGTGAGGTGCAGTGGGTGTTTGGGTGCTGCCAGAAGTACCTCCCAGGATTACCCACCATCCAAAGAGCACCCTCACCTAGGGCCATGCCTCTGCTCAGGGGACAGCAGCCACATCTAATAATTGACCTGGGGACCTAATGGCCCTGCCTCCTCACCACAGCTCAGAACATCACTGAAGAACCTGTCCATCCCGATATACTGCCACTAACCCCTAGTGCCCACCATGTGCTTCCAATGTGGTTAGTCCAAATTAAAAGAGGATACAAATACAAAATATTTTGTATGAAATTTTGTAATATTTTCCTATGAAAAAAA
>PVKN010011990.1:0-21148 GCA_004027915.1 Capromys pilorides
GCTCCTTGGGGCCCGGAGTATGGCTCCGCCGTGAGCCTTTGCCTAGGACGGAGGAGACCTTGCATCCCTGGTCAGCACCACCTTCATGAATAAGTGAAAGTGATTGGTTAGTCACCTTCTGGTCATAAATCCAGCTCACCAGCTGGTCCCCTTTCTGACCAAACTTTTCTTTCTTAAAGCGTCCAGGTCTCAATGTGATAAGGAGAGAGATGTGGCCTGAGACATCTCTGACTGCCACCATTGGCCGGCCACTCCCTGGGCCACCAGCCCTTCCACAGCGTCCTGTCCTACCTGCAGAGCCCTGATTCCCCGCTGCCCTGGGCCTCCAGCTGTTCTTGGCCTCGTTGTTACTGCATATTATCATTCACGGACCTGCCCCCGCATGAGCCCTCCAGATAGAGGCCTGGACCGCCAGATCGTAAAGGTTAGGCCGCTCACTCCGGAGGGCTCTGTCAGATGAGGAATTCTATTAGAAAGCTTTGCATCTGGAGTTTTCTAATGGTGCCTTCAGGCAAAAAAAATTAAAATGAAACCACCAACCAACAACCTCTCCCCACCCCGCCTCCACCAGCCCGGCTTTCCCCACAGCAAGATTTCTGACTTGGTGAAACAGAATTCATTAATAAGCAAGGGGGGAAAATCACTCCAGGCAGTTTACTCTTGGAAATGTAAACTGTTAAAACATTTTGTGGTTACAAGCATTCCGAAAATTGTGCGTTTTCTTCAGTGTTTCATGATTTTTCAGAATCAAAGGTTTTCTGGTGCGTGCACGGAAACATAAGGAGAGGCTCAGACCCGCCCTGATGAGGCTTTCTGGCTTTAGTAAGGCAGCGGCGTGCAGAGAAATCTGGAGTCTAGAGCTACTGTTTATTTGCCTCTCCTCTGCTTTCAGTTAACTTCTTTTTCATCCTAAAACTATGATTTATTCCCAGGAGTGTGTATGGCGCATATGTGACCTTCGGTCCTGTCACATGTACCAGATTACTCAGGTTTTCAGGCCCACCCACATTTCTCTCTCTCTGTCTCTCTCTCTCTCTCTCTCCCTCTCCCTCTGTCTCTCTATCTCTGTCTGTCTCTGTCTCTGTCACAGTCTTTGTCTCTGTCTCTCTCTGTCTCTGCCTCTTCCTCTCTCTGTCTCTCTGTCTGTCTGTCTCTGTCTGTCTCGGTCTCTGTCTCTCTGTCTCTGTCTCTGTCTCTGTCACAATCTCTCTCTGTCTGTCTGTCTGTCTATCTGTCTCTCTCTCTCTCTCTCTCTCTCTCTGACTGAAGTCTCTGGGTTTGGTGCTGGGAGTGTTCTAGAAGGGACCCAAGAAAGAGGAGGCAGGATGCTGGGAGGAGGGGACCGTGGAGCCTTCTTTGCAGGGGGGTTCCCAACCTGTCTTTGTCTGAAAACTGGGCACGAGGCCAGCCTCAGCCCAGCGGATCACCACTCTTGGCCTCCAGCCCAGCGATGGAGCTGACTGCCGTTTCCCCACGCCCAGTGAGGCAGGAGGCAAACTGAGAAGAGGGACAAGGAGGAGGAGAAAAGAGAGGGGAGCTGGGGAAAGCAGGAGGAGTGACGACCCTGGAGTCAGCACTCAGCTGGGAGGTGGGACCCTTCCCATCCCGGGCCCCCCGTCAGTCTGTGCTCCGCTGCTAGAATCCTTTATGAACAACCAGGGAATGTAACAGCTCCACCAAAGGAGAATATTGTGGCCGGCACAAGGCTGCTTCTCAAACAATGAGATGCTAGTAAACATCAATCTTATTTTTAAAGACTCTGAAAAGGGAAGTCAACAGTCAACTCTGGAATGAATTCCACTGTTTAATTCCTCTCACAAGCAAGGGATTCCTGCTGTCTTTGGATCCCTTTGCTCTCACTATCGTAGTATGCAAATAATTTGATCCACACTATGTGTATGATCTCTCTTACAAAATAATCTGCTATTGCGTATTTAACAAGGAAAGAAAAATAAATTATTTCATAGACTCTGCTTAAGCCACCAATCCTTATGGTGCGACAGGCGGAGAGATGAGTCTGACAGCCCTTGGAAGCTGACAAAGTGACAGCTTCTGTGACTATGAGAAAAGTAAAAGATGAAAGCAGTAATAGCCAGAGGGTCCCCTGTTTGGAATCTTTCTTCTGGCTTTCAGTTTTTTTACATTGGTTTGTTTATGAATGTCGGTCTCTAAATTAAGTCTAAGGCACTGAGAGATATAAAGAATCCGGGAGCTTATCTAGTCCAATTCCTACAATTATTCTGATGAGGAAACAGGGGTTCAGCCGGGGGACTCACGTGACTAGCCCCAGTCCTCCAGGAAGGGGGCTGGGAAAGTGCTGAGGTCTGGAGAGAGTCCATTTCTCTTTCTCTTTCCTCTTTTCTCTCCTTCCCTCCATCTCTTTCCCATCATGCATTTTATGTCTAGATCAGTTGAACAAATTGTTTTTTTAATATACTTGAGTGTAGCATTTGCTCCTGGATATTTGTACTAAAACTAAATGTGAAAACAGGATTCCGGTTAACAGCAAATGGTTCTGATAGGTAAAGTAACAGGAAGCCGGAGGCAGGATCCCCAAGCCAACCGCGGGGCCGGGCAGTTCAGCCCTCCGGCTCATCACTCGGCCATGGTTGGCTCTCTGCCTTACCTTTGGTTCCACATCCACTGCAGTGGAGTTTGTATTTTGGCTCTACAGACCAAGGGCTGACCCAGAAGGATGGTAGGGCTGGTCATTAACCCACGCACAGGGGAAGCCAAGGGGGCTCCACGTGATGATCCACAGCCCCAAAACCAGAGTGGATGGCAGAATCCACTGAACTCCACCTTGGAACATAGGCAGCAAACTTCGGACAAAACGGCTGCCAGCAATTTGTAAATGCCCCTAGCTGGGGTGTGGCGCCATATGCAAAATAAAACACATTTCTCCCTCCAGGAATTTGACCCACCCAGCAAAGATGAGTTGTTCAACTTACCTATTGAGTCGCTGGTTCTAGGATCCCCACAGCCTGGTCCCACTTGCCCAGCAACGTGCACCGCTCAGGGCCAGTGAGTTCTTCAGAGCAGTTGGCCCCCTAGCCTGGGTGCCCGAGTGCTGTGACCCAGAACAAGAGCCTCCAGGCAAGGGGCAAGCCCGCCTTGCTGTCAGCCACTGGGTCTGGGCATGGTCACGTGGCATGACCTAGATCAGATACAACATGTGCACTAATTTAAGAGGACAGGGCACAATGTATTTGTTTAAATTATAATAGCGTAACGGGCATGTCCACAGTATGTATTATGTGACAGAGGTATTTTAGGTTATCGATAATGCAGTGAATCATCATGCAGTTGTCCCCCCTAACTAGATGAGAAAATGCCAGCTGTGGCGGCACACACCTGTGATTCCAGTACTCTGTGAGGCTGAAGTTTGAGGCCAGCCTGGGCAGGTTAGTGACCTATCAATACCCTGTCTCAAAAAACAAAACAAAACAAAACCTACAAAGAGCTCAAAATGTAGCTCAGTGCAAAGCTCCTGGGTTCAATCCCCAGTCCTGAAGAAAAAGAAAAAAATGGGAAGATGGGCATGAAGGTTAAAGAAGCAGCCCAGCTGCCACCCGCCGCCCTCCCACCCCCTGTTAGTAAGTGGCAGTCAGAACTCAAATCTAGTGAGTCTCGTTCCATAATTTGTCCTATGGGAGCTGGTTTTCTAAAGTATCATTTCTCTTACTTTTTGGTTGGTAAGCGACTACAGCAAAAATTTAAAAGCTGGTCCCAAAATGATTGGGCTCAAAGAAACAACCTGAACCTCCTTACCCTTGGAGATTTGCTTTGCCCCTTCCCACAGGGCGACATGCTGCCAGGCCTGGCTGTTACTGCTTGGGCCAGAAAATAATTTGCCTCCGTCCTGCACAGATCATGGGGGTGCACCCAGGACCAACATATCTGAACCTTTGACTGTGAAAGCTGCCCTCCTTCTGGAAGCCCAAGAGCTCTTGGCAACCAATCAGCCCATGGAGAAGGTTCTCGGAACCCACCCCCGGCTCCAGGAATCCAGCTGCTCCAGGTCTTTTCTGTTTAGAGGGCTTGAAGACAATGAGCTATTTATGGAGGTAGACTTTTCAGTGTGAATTTAAGATTTTCAGCCTTTGCAATATCTTGTGGGGACTAATTTTTACAGGGAAGTTTATAGTATAGTGTCTCTCGCCTGGAGATGTATCTAGTGTAAAACATTCTAGCTTTTTTATGTGATGCTACTAATGCTAATCTGAGATTTTATTTTGCATGTTTAGATTGCGCATTCTTTCAGGTCGATGTATTGGACAGTAGGAGCGTTCGCATTGTTTTGTTTCGGAAGGGGACTTTTCCTCAGTGGAGATAATGCTCATTCTGTTTCCTCTGCAAAGAGAAACTAGCTTTTCTGATTTTCCTGAGTGTCTGGGGATGGTTTTTTTTTTATGTTTTGTAAGCATCTGGAAATAAGATGGTGGCAGAAAGAACACAATAGTGGCACAGATTCATATGGTGTTGACAGTGGTACGCTGCGGTGACAAATCTCTAGCTCATCTTGTTTACAAGTAAGCAGGCGTGGGCACACCAGATTCTCCTATTGTTACCTTGTGTACCATTTTCTGCACAGTGAATCCAGGGACTCTCTTCTTACTACACTTGGCCCAGTCAGTCGCAAGGACAATGTTAGTTTCCTGTGAAGGAGCTTATGTGTTGTCCCTGTAAATAATGAGACATAATAAAACATGGCTTCTCTTTTCCAATATTAAGAAAATGCATCTACTTAGGCGATAGATGGCAGTGTTGGCACAAATTTTAATATTGCAATGGCTCTGAGAGAAAGCTGAGCGTTCAGTTCTTCTGCGGCTCGCCGTGATCGTATAGTGGTTAGTACTCTGCGTTGTGGCCGCAGCAACCTCGGTTCGAATCCGAGTCACGGCAGGAGGGGAGCAGGTTTTTGGAAGAGAACAACACTGGCCCCACACGGCACTACATCCAGATATTTTACAAGCAGACAGAGAATAATGAAAACCAGCAACATCAGCACCACTTCAAATAACTCCAACTTTAGGAAGATGGCATCTGCAGAGTGGCTTTATGACTGCACTAATCCTGTTGCATTGTGTGTGGGGGGGGTTTATATTTGCATTGACAGATAATATGATAAAACGGGAGTGTAGTAGGCATGTAATTATTATTAATTACAACTACTTAAGCTCTGCATTGAGCAGCCTCGTCAAGTCTGCTTGCTTTTGAGCCTTGCCAGGGCTATATAGTAATAACAACCCCGAATTATTTGGAAAGATGTCAGCAGTAGATGTGGAAATCCTGTTTAACCAGGCATGAATTGTTGTTAGGAGGTTTTTTTTTTTTTGGGATGACAGAGAGAAAATGAACTGTCCCTTATCAGTAATTGCAGGAAACATTTTGTGTCTCTGAAATGCACTGGCTGTAATTTAGCTTTCCTGCATCACTGGACAATGTAAGGAGCCCACTGCTGCTCTCCGCGAGCACCTCTGAAGTGGGCATTTGGGCCTGATAAAGAGTGCATTATAAGCAGACAATGGGGCTCGTGCAATAAATAATGTCCATATATGGTGAAACTTTTTTAATGACATTTTCCAAAAGTCTGGGTTTTGCATTATAAGTGGCTAAATGTTAAATTAATGTGAGTAACACAGCTTTAATGGGGCTTTCTCCAGGACTTAAAAACATGAACAATTCAGCCTGAAAATGTCAACTCTAAGTAGGTTATAATGAGGTTTTACTGCTCTAAAATTAGAGCTCACCATGTTTTAAATAAGGGATCCTAGAAGATGCATTGTAATACCTCTAACCCCTGTCTAGCCAATGGCTAACCAATAATGCTTATTTGTTATTTATGTAATACTAAACATTTTCAACTAAAAATATGGACAGAGTCTATACATCCTTCCAGAGCTGATGCATTCTTAGAAGTTCTATTTTAGATAAATTACAATAACTATAGTTTCCTTAAACAAAGAATCTCTGTTTGATTATGGGTGCAGAAAGACTGGGATCAAGTTAGTTTATTATGCAATGAGTGCCGGTCCTTATTGTCTCCTCTAAGACTCATTTTTAAGAGCCTTTTCCACTCAGAAATCCCTCCTTCCTGAGCTGACCGCCCCCCTGCCCTCTTCCCTTCATTCCCTAAAACCTGTCTCTCTGTCTCCAAAGGACCTGGGCTAGGCGCTGACTCAACTGTACCAGTCTGCCTCAACTGCCCAGTGCTAATGACACTTGAAGAAGACAGCTGAAGTGCAGTGGCCCTTTCGGCACAAGCTCCCCGCTAGGGTGGTATTGCCTGGGGAAGCTGAAAATGCAGTGATTCACTTATTTGAGGAAGAAGATTGTGCCAGGTGGAAATCAGGACTAATAAGAAACACAACACACACTGACTTAGAGATGGCATGTAATGTATGTAGGCACGGGTACGGGAAGCTGCAAGAACTATTAGAACCAGGTTGTTAGAGATGACCAGAGCAAACTCTCTAGCTCGTTCCATATTGCTTCAGGCATGTTACCATCATTCTGTGAAATGAACTTCAGTATGGCAGAAAATATGGCAGCCTGCAGATAGCTGTTCCTTCTCATTGTATGTTAAACATTGTCTCAAGAGGAAGATCTTCTTAGCTGCTATTCAAAACCCTTGAGAGCCCACATCATTGTCCCTCTGTGCAGTCTAAGCACTCAGGGAGGCTGAGGCAGGACCCACCACGGAAGGACTCACAATCCCACTAACTGCCCGTGAACATCACCTGGCAGCTGAGGAAGTTATCTAGGCTCTCACAGAAATGAGAACTGTGCATGGCTGCAAGAATCAAAAGAATTAATAATGAACAGTGTGCAGCTAAAAGCCACCAAGCTTATAGGTGCATAGCAGATACACAACACTGGCACTTGGGAGGGACGCAACAGACAATATTTATCCTGTAATTCCCAATCTGTCTAGTGGGTTTACTTGCAATCCTTCCATTCATAGAAACTGCAGAGCGAGCCTCCCTCAGGCAAAGAGCCCCCCACCAGGCCCTTCAGCAAGTAACCAAAAACAATGGCGCTCACCCCAGACTTGGGGCAGCTCAAGCCAGCCGCCACTGGGTGATGGGTGGGTGTTCAAGTTTGTAATCAGCACACATGGGTGACCGTAGCAGAGTGCCACAAAAAGGAGCGGTTGTTGTCATCACGGTTTGCTGACACTGGCCTTCCTTCCTGAAGTGTTAAAAAACGTGTTCCACTTTTCTCTAGAACCAACTTCATAACAAACTCGTTTTCGAAAGTGGGAAAGCCCAGGTGATCCGAGTAATTAATTCAACTTTTACGAGTTAACATGGAGACACTGTTGGCTCTTAATTTTTATAGGACCCTTTCTACAAAAAACAGATCCTGTTATTTTCATACTTACATTACCTATGTTTTTATTTATTTTTCAAACATTGTCTATATTTTATAAAAAAGAAAAAAAGCAATGCTTTTTTCAATGAGAAGTCAAGTTGATGGCAATATTATCTCTCAAAAACCATCTCTCCAAAATGTCAATTATAGAACATTTCAGGGAAAAGATGAGTCATTCTTAAACTTGACTTCCTGTCAATATTTTTTAAACTTTTTTTTATGTATTTGGTAGAGGATCTCACTACGCAGCTCCCAGTCATAGTGAGCCTGTTTCCAGCCTCCTCAGCACTGGGATTACAGGAGTGCGCCACCATGCCTGGACCTGGTCGCCTGTTCAATGTGTTGGAGGAGGGGGCGGGGCCGGCACTACCTGTGGTGCCGGAATGGGACCCAGGTCCCCAAGTTGGCCTAGCGGGCGCTTAGTCCACTGAGCTATCTTGCCGGTCCGTCAACCATTTAGCATTGATGCTGAATGTTAGAGAACCAACAGAATCCTCATTTTGATCACCTGGCTTTGACAGTGTTGGTTTTTCATCAGTCAGTGACACTGTCATCCCTTAAATTCTTAATCAATTTGTGAAATCACTCATCCACTGAAAAGGCAGAAGCCTTCTTTCTGCTTTCTTGGGAGTCAGTAACCATGGTAAGAGGATGTCTGCATCTGCCACCTTGCCCCTAACTTCCTGGCCCTCCATCAGTACACCTGCACTGGTCCATCAGAGGCTGCTCAGGGAAAAAAAATATTACTCTAGTTGAGTATCTGAATGGGAGATTCAGAATAACATATGGTTTCTTTATTAGCATAAGCTTATGGCTTTCACTGTCTCTCTTGCTACCTATCACAGTAGGATAGAACTCTTATAAAAATCCACCACTAAGCTATTGATTTTTTAAAAAATGATATTTAGTACAGGGTCTACAGGGTCTCACTACACAAATCAGACCCATAGTGATCCTCCTGTGTTCAGCCTCCCAAGGCCTGGGATTATAGGCATGAGCCACCACGCCCAGCCTCAGTCACCCTCTCAGTGTGCCCCAGGGGTGGGGCCGGCACAGAATGCCCGGGATCCAACCCCGTTTACTGCAGCCTACTGAGCTGAAGAGGGCTTATGTTCCAGCATTTTTTGCCTGTATTTCAGTGAGCTTTCTGCACTAAAAGAAACTCATGTTTATTATTCTGCCTATATCATAAATAGAACAAATCCTAGTCTGTAAGTTATATAATACCAAATTTGACATTTAAAAATCAACCTTCATTCCCTAATTATGGAGAATATATTTAAGTTCATTTTGTGCAATGAAAATACACCAACGCCTTTTTTAAAACGGTTTAGGACAGAAGCGAGCAGGTAAAATTGACCTCCAGGAGGCGATGCTGGGCAGGGCGGCTGGGTTGCAGCTTCCTTGTTGGGTGAGGAGTTCGAGACCAGCTGCTCCCTGGAGCAGCGGCCTAGGCGAAACCGCAGGCAGAGACTTCATGTGGGCCTCGGGAGCGTCCACCAACCATGGCGACCGCCTCGTCCATGTATGGGCGGCCTCTTCCCCATCACTAGCCAAGGCAGGAGATGCAGAGGGCCCCCGAGCTGTTCTGAGACGGCGCCTCTTACCTCACTAGCATTACCCTGAACGGCTGCAGGCGTGTGGCAAGGCCTAGAAACGTGCGCTTCCCGGAAGGAAAATTCCCAGGGAAAGTTAGAGTGGAGTAGAAGCCGGAAGAGAGCCAGGCTGAATCTCTCCTGCCACTCCCGACCGCTTGACTGTGAACTGGGTTCCTGTACGCTTTGGTTTGTCAGCAAACCAGGGAGACTTTTAAAAGTAAGGCTGAGGCCAGAGGATCCGTGTGAGTTCGAGGTCAGCCTGGGCTACAGAAGTGAGCTCAAAGCCCGCCTGAACTGCATAGCAAGACGCTGTCTCAAAAAGACAAAATAAATAAACAAACAAACAAACAAATTAATTAATTAAAAATAAAAGTAAGATCAAATTTCGTACTCCTGGTGTGCATCCCAGTGCCCAGCGGTCCCTCTTTTTCGTGGCTCCCCTGTAGCACGCAGTGTTTTCCCCCTAAGCTCTGTCACTGACTGCAGACCTCTTTGTCCCCAGAAGGGATCTTGCTTTTCCCTTTGCCTGCTGGGGAGCCCAGCGAGGCCTGCCGGGGGGTGCGCGGTCCAGCTGACCCCAAGGCAAACTCGATCGGCCACTAGGTGGCACTGCGTGCCGCCGCTGACCCAAGACCAGGGGCCTGTCTCCTTTCTTTCATCATTTTCCCCTCCTTGGAGTCCTGAGCCAGGGTGTTTGCAACCAGGAGCCTAACCACGCCAGAGCGCCTCGTTCTCTGAAGGGAGGTCCTGTTTTCAGCGTATTATCAACAAGTGAAGATCAGACAGGCTCCACCTACCATCCGGGGGAATGACCTCAACAGTGTTGTCTCCACTCAGAGGTGATTTAAAAAGAATATATTTGGATGTCAATGTTCAAAGGCTCCAAGGCAGCAATTTCATTTCAGAAGAAAGTGTGATTAATGAAGCCACATAAATCCTAGGAGGCTGGAGCGGGTTCAGAAGTCACACCATACAAATCAAACAAGCAAGTTTTTCTACATCTTTTCACTTTCTCTTGTTTTAATTTTTGCACCATCACAACCTTTTCTTCTTCCCCCTCTCTTTATTTTTTTGCATTTTCTCGACTACATGTGCCCCCCCAAATCCAAGACAGGAAGAACTGGCCTTGGTCGCCGGCTGGGCCCTTCTCTCTCATTTACCCCAGCAGACCCAGAGATGGGGTTCTCAGGTGTTAAGAGAAGGTGGGTGCAAGCGACCCCTGCGCTGAGGTCCAGCGCTGCTCCCCCAAGCAGTTACCGTGCTGCCGCAGGCCAGGCTTTCGCAGGCGCCGTGGCCGCCCTGCAGCTGCGGTGCAGGAGGAGACAGGTGTGCTGCGCGTGACACCAGCGCCACGCGCAGAGCGCGGACGGGACGTGCTGCAAACGGTGCGAGAGATGAACCGCAAGAGCGGATGGCGCGGAGTCGAGGAGTGACTCGTGTTGTGACTCATGTTTCGTAAGTAGTGCGTGGGGCTGCGTCTCCTCCCTCCCTCGCCCTCTTTCTTGGTCTCCTGGTCCTCTTCCGGTCGGAGCAGGGTTCCCTACATCCCAAGAGCCGTTTCTTTTGCTTTTCTCTTAGACTTTGGGTTCCCACGTGGCAGGAGCCGCGTGGTACCTATGGCTGTGAATCGGATTCGCGTGCGGTCCCAACAGGCCTCCCCTGTCCAACCGATGGCTGAGGTTTGTCTTTCTTGATGGTAGAGTAGCGCTCCATTGTGTGAAAACACTGTACCTTCCTAACCAACATACCTGCGGACAGCCGTATGCGCCGCTTCCAGAATTTAGCCTATGTTATGAATTTTTGCCGCTGCGCATGCGCATATGTTTGTATCATTGTTAACGTCTTTAACTCTTTGGAGAAGAAAACCTAGAAAGGGACAAACTGGGTCAACTGGAATATTGAGGGGTTTGTGGAGAAATCTCCTTGCAATTCCCGTGGTGGCGCCGCTCCAGACGCAAAAACAACGCAAAGGAGATCCTTTCTCTCTACATCCTCAACCGGTCTTGCATAAAAAGTTGAATTGAAAAACAACAGCTCTCTCGTAGAGCTGTTCTAGAAAGGGAACTGTGGGAATTTCAGAGACTGCCACACAACGCAATGTATCCACGAGTCTTCTTTAGCTATTTCTGTCTCCTTCAAATTCCCCACTTATGCAGCTGCTAAGGGTGCGCCTCACTCTTCGCTGGGCTTCCTTTTTTATTTAAGAATATAAACTAGTGATAGAAGAAAACAACATTAGAAGCGATACAAAATTTCACTGAGCAACGTAATAGGAATTCAACAGTGGTCGCTGAATCGCACGATATTATCTTCAAATTCATGAGCCATATTTCTCTCACCTCTGTGTCCTGCTCACCCTAGGGTTGCCGCCCTAGAGTCCCCACCCCCTGGCTAGCTGGAATTTGCCTTAGGACCCTTGAGGGCCTAGTCTTCTCAGTCCAGTTTGATGTTCGCTTCCCAGAGTGGGCCTGTTACCAGAGTATTGACCGACAGGTTACACTACAAGTGCTGTCAAGTTGAAGGCCGGGACGTGCCGGAGCAGTGGTGGGGACATGCCGGAGCAGTGGTGGGGACATGCCGGAGCAGTGGCGGGGCCACACAGGTGCCGGGGCCAGGCTCCCTTGTTTAAACGTAAGCATGACCAGTTGCTTGCTGGGTTAACCTTGGGCAGTTTCATTGGCCTTTCTGTGCCTTGAGTTACCCATGATGAGAAGGACCAGGTCACGTGTGGGCTGAATCTGCTTGGCTAGCACTTGGGATAATATCTGCTTCCAAGAAAGCGCAGTGCGAATACTCACCAGGACTCGTCCTTATATCAGAAGGATTATGTCCATAGCTACTGTAATGTGCTAGATGCAGCCTGTAAAGGGAATATAAGAAGAAGGTAAGAACCAACAAAACAGACACCATTAGGCTGAACAGTCCACTCTCCCACAATCCCTGCTGCTTTGGAGGCTGAGGTAGGGTGATTACAAGTTCAAGGCCAGGCTGGGCAACTTAATGAGGTTTTGGATCAAAATAAAAATTTTTAAACAGCTGGGGATGTAGCTCAGTAGTTCAGCTCTTGCCTAGTATGCATTCAATGCCCAGCTCCCACACATGTGTATGCATGTATGTACGCATGTGCGCACACACACACACACACACACACACCAATTTGTCTTCATGAAGATTTCTGGTCAAAGAAATAGATAAGTTACCTGACATGTACAAGTATACAGTTATGAAAAGTAGAGCTACAAGTTGGATGGGTAGTTACAGGCACTTAACCGCAGTTGGAAATCTACAGAAAACTTCCTTTTAGCCCCGAAACCCACAGACCAAGCTGTAGTCATTACCAAGAGAACTGCGGGACCCTCAGTGGCTCCTCCGGCAATGGTAGGAAGGGTCCAGGCAGGAAGGGGGGAGCCCTGCTGCCACCTACACCATGGCTCTGCGTGGCTCCCCGTGCAGTGGACTCCTTGGGCTGAGCGCCATTTACCCTGGGGGCTGGGATCCTGCAGAGCTGTAAGAGGCTTCTGAGGAGGTGGGGTGCTGGGAATCTCTGGGCCACTGTGATGGGAGCGGCAGTCAGAGCAGAAGTACGAACTGGACTTTGGGACGGTTTCCTGGGTCCTCTCTGGGTCCCCAGCCATCTCCACACTAAGGAGCAGTGAGGAGAGAAGGAAGAGGCGCAACTATTCCAGTGGGCATGAAGCGCTGGCTCTGGCCAGAGAGCAGGAGACCCACATGGGAGCGTGTGAGGCATCTGTGGTCGGTCAGCTAGAAAAGCCACTCGTGCACCCTGTGGACAGCCCCAGGAAGCAAGAGATGCGGTGACGAAGCAGAAGGTGCTCAGTGAGATTCTGTCATGGTTTGGGGCTTTGCAAGGGGCACAGTACAGTGCAGGACACATTTGATGAAATTATTTTATATTCACCCGAAGAGTCATATGCAGAGAGTGCATGAAATCTGTCCACACACTAAAGACAGAG
This sequence comes from Capromys pilorides, assembly GCA_004027915.1. NCBI lineage: Eukaryota > Metazoa > Chordata > Mammalia > Rodentia > Capromyidae > Capromys > Capromys pilorides. The sequence goes on from PVKN010011990.1 coordinate 12,950, forward strand.
GAATCCAACTGAGGTCTGCACGAGTCCAGCTGAAGACCTAGAGCTCCTACCAGTGCCTCCCGCAAGTCCAGTTGGAGGCCCAGAGCCCAGGACAATGTCTCATGCAGGCCCACTTCATGGATCTGCACTAGAAAGGCCCAAAGGTCAGCAGTGGAAGCTAGAAAATCTGTGTCAGCGGGATGAAGGCTGTGTGTCAGCAGGCTGAGGGATCTGCCCTGGAGCCAGGAAGCAGCGCTCAAGGTGAGGACCAGAGCTCACCCAACAAGTGCCACAGTGTCCTCAGTGACAATGAGGTCCTGAGCCCCTCCTCCAACGAGAACGGCTGAGTTCCTCAGGAAAGCCAGCACGAGCTCCTCCAGGAACACCAACAGCTCCCTCCAGCGTCTCTTCCTGTCCGGTTCTGCCTCTTATGCTGCCAGTGACAGCTCTCAGGTGGGTGTCCCACACCCAGCACCCACCAGTTCAGTTCAGCTGGGTGCTACAAATGGACCACCAGCTGTCAGTCCAGCACAGCATCTGTAGGAAAAACCGGTGTACACGTGAGCGCCAATATAAGCCACCAAAGTGTGTCACCACAGAGAGCTGGGAAGGCCTTCTGGGAATGGGAGCCATGGATGCCCCCACCACTGCCTGGCCTGCAGAGGCTGCCACAGCAGAAGGGCCCGGCACCTGGGATGAGAACAGGAGCAGGAGGACTGGGGCGAGGTGGGGAAGGGTCTCAAACTACGAGCAGAAACCTCAGGGTGGTGTTTTCTTTTGTTTTGTTTTCTCTTTAAGCCAAGGATTACCATATAAGTTTAAGACTCCTCTAGAGTCAGTTCAGGAAGATATGGAAACATTCAAACAGAGGGCCCCGTCTCCATTCTGCCAGCTGTGGTCATCTCCAAGGCATTTCCTAAAAACAGAGGCAGAAAAAAAAAAAAAACACTTGAGCAGGAAAGGTAAAAAAGAAAGAATGCTGTACCAAGAAAGATGAGTTTCACCAGACTGTCCAAGGAAGCTTTGTTTGGATTTTTTTTCTCTTTCTTTATTTCAAAAAGAATCATAGGTAAATTCCGCTGAAGAGGATCCTCTGAGGTACAAAGCCTGAATGTGTTCATTCATTCATTTGTTTGTTCATTCCAATAAGCCTTTATCGAATATGTACTGAATTGTAAATGTGTATTGTACTAAGGTTTTCTCCTGGTCAGCCTCCTGAGTAGCTAGGATTACAGGTTGTACCACCACATTTGGCTCAACTTGGCCTTTCTGTAAAACCCCACCTCATTGGTAAGCTGACAAGAAATAACTAAATGTCCAGTTCAATTCCCAACTGTAAATATTCTGTGTAAGTAAAGTTCAGCCCTCCCCAGCAGTGATTCAATCTCAATTATTTCTGTCCCTTTTCACAAAGTTGTCTACCAGGTGACTTCAGGTACAGGAATGGGACAGGCGATGGCATTGGGGGTCAGACGACCTTATTTGGGCCCCTTTGTGCGCTCTGACCCTTGTGACACAAATGCTGAAGGTGAAGGCTGGCCACACTTGGCCTCCAGCTTTCCTTGCCTTCACCAGGGCCAGTGGTCCTTCTGGGCTAACCCATCCTCTCTCACCCTGACTCGGATGCCGGGAGAGCTTGAGGATTTCATACACTCCATGCAGAAAGCTACAGCAGAGCGGTGCAGGCAAATTCCCAGCATCCACTCTGCCTGTCCATGCCACAGGCTCAACCCTATGTCTCCCAGGGGAGAAACCTAGCACTAGAGCACTTCCGTGTTTCCCCAACACTCCGTCTCCTGTCTGGCCCAAGACCTGGAACTGGCTCAGATCTGATCAACTTGCTTTCCACCCTCCCTCTCCACTGCTGTTCTCCCCATGTTACCAGTCCAGGGAGGAAAGGCTTGCTTCTTCCTACTTTCTCTTATCACTCAGATGTCCCTTCCCTTACATAAATCTCCATCCAGTTCCTCAAACTTATTCCTAGGTATGTCCAGTTGGAAATGAAATGTTTTGTTGTTTCTTTAAAAAAGGAAAAAAAAAAAAAAAACCTCTCCTATCCCTTACCACAAAACCTGTTGCTCTTGCCCATTGTCCTGCAGGGAAAATGTCACGAACCAGCCTCAATGTGCTGCCTGAGTCGGTGAGGCCACGGCTCTGACTCTGCAAGAAGGCGGTGGAATCATGATTTTAGAAGGAAATTGAATGCATGTATTTAATAGCTGTGGAGAGCATATCCCTTTTAAGATAATAGAATTGTGTTTCTTTGTCCTCTAATTGGGCGGTCCAAGGAATGTGGTTCGGCAGGTCGCCTCTGGGTAGACTGTGGCAAGGGTTTCAAGCTCAAATAATTTTAGGGAATGTTGAGTTAAACAAAGTTAAGTAGGTTTATTGAATGTGAAACCATCAGAGCCTTTACCATGCTAATGTGCGCTGTGCGTTCTGAGATGCTGTCTCCCAAACGTATGGAACTATGGAACACGTTAGAAATAACAGTGATCCTCAGAACACAGCAATGGCAGACCCTGAGAATCCTTTGTCCCCAGAGTCCCTGAACATCTCCCATCATGACCCCATCATGACTATCCCTTCTCATTCAGGAAGCAAAGACAAACAAGTGTTCCCACACCTGATGTGTTTCCCACCCAAACTCCTTTAATTCTGACCTGTGCTTGCTCTTTCTTTCTTTCTTTCTTTCTTTCTTTCTTTCTTTCTTTCTTTCTTTCTTTCTTCTTTCTTTCTTTCTTTCTCTCTAGTTACAGCCTTTCTGAAACATAAGCATGAATTATCTGAGAGCTAGGGAGATGGAGAGACAAGAATTTAAAAGTGTTTCTCTCAAAGTAGCAAAATAGCATAACCCACTCCCCTACCCTTGCCAAAATAAGAAGAAGAGCCCAATTCCCAAGCTCCTCAGGGAACTCTCTTGTGGAGATTCATGCCGGCCCATGGTGCCCCTGAGAAGGGTGGGAAATGAAGGAAGGCTCATGGGGAAGGAATGCCAAGCCAGGCGCTGATGACTTTCAATATAAGAATACATATGGTGTAAGGTTACGGCCCAGTTCCCCACAACCAGAAGGAATGCAAACGCTCCCTGCATGGCGAGGAACAAGGCAAACAAAACCAAGTGCAATGACAATGGGCATCCACAGGAGAGTTCTGACCAAACTTCTTTGCAAAGTACATAAGGATCTTAAAATAGGCTTTGAAAAAGGGACATTACCTAAGGAAAAATAATCAGAGCTCAGGGGACGTGGATGAGTTTCTAGGGAGGACAGTGATGAATGAGAGGAAGCAGCAAGAGAAAACCATAGACAGCCAGGATGAGGGACCCAGTGACCCTTTTACCTTCCTCAGACTTTCCTTCTGTCCTTGTGTAAATAAAGAAGAAGCCTGGCCTGACACACAGGATGCAAAGGGGGAAAAATGGGTATTTCATGTGCAACCGCATGTGGGGTGAAAGTATAACTCATAAGAAAATCAGTCCCACTGTGCACATCTCAGTGCAAAAGGGATTGATTTACATGGGCAGTTTTAGCATGAAAAAACACCCCAAGCTCACAGGAGAGCAGCAGGAGCCCCCCCACGGCCCGAGCTTTTAGGTAAGAAGCCGCAAAGCAACAAAACCGGAAGCCACATTGTGCCCCAGCCCCATTGGTACTCCAGCCCCTCAGACTTTTCCTCAAAAGCAAAACCCAATATGGGTTATTTTCCAATTCAATCCGTCAAAACCAGCAATTGGCTGGGTCAAACCCTCTTTGAATTCAGTTGTTAAATATTGCTACTGGCCTGTGGGCACACTTTTTTCCTTGTGGAATATTCAGTAGAGACACAAGTGCCAACTTGGCCCCAGAGAGGGGAGGAGTCATTAACCCATCAGGCTCTGAAGAAATACAATTAATTAAAGACTTCCCATATCAAGGCTGTTGTTACTAAGAGTCCAGAACTGGCCGTGCTTGTTCTTCCTCCAAATCCAGAATGAAACACTACCCTGGTTGCTGAGTACAGCACCCCTCTAGCCCTTCTGCCTGCTTCTCACTCTCCTCATGGCCTGACCACAGCTGGTGGGAGCGGGGGGCACCGGGCTGTCCACCCCTACTGACCCAGGGCCCCAGAGTCAGCTTGGCTGATTCACTCTGGGATTCTTGTGAACCCCAGACCATGAGCTGCACGGATGCACTTGGAGAATTCTGAGTGGAAAGTGGGAGCTGTCTCGAGACCGCCCTCCCAAGGTTTTGTTTTGTAAGTCTGTTGGCCTTTAAGCCTTGTTATCTTCTTAAATTTAAAGTAGTTCAAGCTACCTGCTTATCACACACAACTGAAAAACTTCCAAGCGATCGAGGGACCTTGGCAGCACAAGCAGAAAGCCTTGGTTCCTTTCCCTCACCTCATAAGAATGCGTGTAGAAGGCATATGAGTTCCAGACTGGACACATGGCAGTGAACAAACATAAGCCGTAGCCACAGTAGGGGAGATGACGGCCAGTTGGGAAGAATCCGCAGCCAGCGGCTGCTCATCCTTAATGGATGTCAAGGATCCAACATTCTCTAAGGAAAGGTAGCAACAAGCAAAGAAAAGAAAGAAGAAAAAAAACAGAGGCCTAGTGTCTTGGGGAAAGAACAAGGCAGCTTCCTCAGAGGCGCACGTAGTTGGGAACCTAAGAATGAGCAGGGCTTGCTCTCAGCCGCATGAGCCAGCGTGGCCCTTCCTATCCCCACTCTGCAAAGTGTTGGCTGCTCAGGTTCTAATAGACCTTGTTTTCTCACAGACCGACTTGATATCCATCTGTCCAGCTGATTCTAGTGGGATTACGATGGCTTTCGCTATATTTCCTGGAACCTTATCAAGTAGCAAACGCAGAGGGGAAACTTTTGATTTATATAAAATGAAGTATCAGGCCCAAGAGTGAGACAAATGGACCTCATGGGGAAAATAGCAATTCTCATTTTTCTCTGATGAATTACTTTGGAGTCTTAAATTGTGACATCCCTACAGATTTCTACTGAATCAAAAATCATGAAAATTCTCAAGTGCTAGGCATGCTTTAATACAAAGGATATGTTTTTTTCCTTCAGTGAACTCCAAAGGTACCTAAAAATGAATCTATTCTGCTACCCAAATGACCACCTAGTCAGTCATGATGGGCCTTTTAGGGTCCCAAGGATCACAAGCAGCCCGCTGAGGCCTGCGTGCTGTAGCTCTTCCACCCCGACCTAGGCCAAGCCTAGTGGGACGTCCCTTGCTCTGTTGAAATGTTTCCAGTTGTGATGGATCTGCTGTCCCTGGGTTTTTAGCAGGTAATTTTTATGTGTCAACTTTCATTTGTATGTAGATACAATAATTGAAGACCCATCTCATTTTCTTCATTGGAAAGCTAACCTGATTGACTGTCTTTATAATGTGCGCCATGCATTCTTCTTCGGTGTCTTCAAATCAAGCTATAAATTGATCTGGAAAAGAATTTATCTTGTACACTTTGTCTTGCATCTCTTTGCAATTAGGCATTATGGCTTTCTATCTCTAGCCCATCTTTATCATGCTTGAAAGAATATCCTCCAATAGCTAATATTGATAATTATTAAACAATGTTGTTGATCCCTTGACAAGTATGAGATGCTTTTTGATCTTATAATTTGGGAAACAAGTGTTCATTTCAATTGATGGGAGTAACCTTTATTTCACCTAATATTTGAGCAGCAGAATCATTGGGAAGAAAAAGGAGAAAGGAAGGAAGGAATTGCCTACGTCTTTGAATGTGTGAGTGTTGCAGTTATGGAGCACAGTATAAATGCCTTTTTCCCAAGACCCAAAGCTTACAAGTTATCTGATAGTACTCTGCAACACAACAGTTGAGACAGGATGCGAAAAAGAAACCAATGCAATTTACTTATAATTAACTTAAGACAAAGTTAAAAATGAAAAGAAATTGGCTTACTCTCTGAGGGGCTGCTGTTGAACTGTCATCCAAAAGCTTATATAATTAGTGGAAGCATGTTAATTGAATTATAGCAATTAAGTCAGTCTTGAGACAAGAGAGTCCCTTCTGATTGGCAAGATTGAGTGGAGACGCCGTGAGCACCCCGCCCTGTTGGAAAGTTTGGGGACTGGGCCTCTTCCTGCTCCTCAGTGCTCTAGCTCTCACCGTGTAGCCAAATCTTGATTTCTCACATGTTAATTACCCACTTTGTGGGTTTTCTGGGCCCTTCCGTCTGCTCCTCCTGCCTGTAGGGTTACGGGGTTGACAGCGCGGGTAGGTAGGCTGGAGCCGTGAAGCGGCCATGCCGTGGACATCTGCTGTTTTTACTACTGCATATCTTCACTGGGGCAAGATAGAGCAGAGGAAATGGAAATATTTGCGGAGTTCACTGGGAGAAAGTGATTATCTTGTCAGCCCTGGCTTTAATAATGCCGTTGTTGACTCAGGAGTTGAGAAGAGACCGGGACAGCAGTTCCCTTGCATTCGGGAGGTGTTCAGGCCCTGCAGTTACCCAGGTTGGTCTCTTTTGTGCAGGTGCTGTAGATTAAGTTAGCAGCCTGGATATTTGATCATATCCCTAATTTGATATTGATAAATGAATAGCCTTGGGAGATTTCCTTGCTCTTGTTAGGACTTAATGTACTCAAAAAAAAGAGGACATCACAGTTCCTTCAACTCCAAAACTCCATACTCTCCGGTCCAAACAGAGTGCCATGTTCTCTGGAGTTTGGAATGCAGATTGCAGCGGCAAAGACAGAACTCCTGCAGGCCACACATGCTGATGGGACCCGCAACGCAGCCTATGCCTTGGGAGCTGTAACAGGGTGCGGGAAAAGAAAGGAAGGGAGAGGGGGGAGGAAAGGGCAGAGAAGGGGTGGGGAGCAGTAAGGAGAGAAGAGGGGATGCAGGGAAGGAGAGGAGGGGAGGATAAAGAAGAGAAGAGGGGAGGGGAGGGGGAGGATGGAAGGAGAGAAGAGAAGAGAAAAGAGGAGAGGAGAGGAGAGGAGAGGACAGCACAGCACAGCACAGCGCAGCGCAGCACAGCACAGCACACAACAGAACAGAACAGAACAGAACAGAACAGAACAGAACAGAACAGAACAGAACAGAACAGAACAGAACAGAAGCAAAAGAAAAGCCAGCAGGGACAAATGGAGGGAAGCTCGCCCTAAATCTCTGGAAGCCACAGTCCTGGGGAAGTTGTATGCACAGGGCTGGTTCCATAATGAGCAAGGTTCTGTGCAGAACGAAAATATGGGGCTTTGTCCAAAAATAATTTCAAAATGGCAACAACAGGCATTAAACCAAAACAGAACCTGTAAAGTGCGAAGCTCTGGGCACCAGGAAGGGTCGCACTGCCACGACATGGCCCTGTTTGTGGGGCCTGGCAGTTGGGGTTCATCTTGTTTTCCAGGGCTTGAAATCGCAGTAATCTCCCCTCCCTGGCTGCCCGGGTCTGCAGAGCTCACTTGAGTCAAGTCTGCTTCTCATTCAGTGCTATGTTTCTTGCTTGCTTGCTTTTTTTTTTTTTTAACAGTACTGCTGGCTGTATAAATATTTTACAGTTCCCCTATGAAAAGTTTCCAAGGGGCCTATGTTAAGGGGAAAAAAATCTTTGAAAGGATTTTTCCATAGCAATTAAAATCTTTCAAAGCACCGAGAGCTCCCCAGTCCCACTTTAGGGCAACAAACCTTTTTTTTTTTTTTAATTTATCTAATTTTTGCCCAGTTTGGAGGGCTCTGGGTCTAAGAGTAAGGCAATCTCTTTGTTTGGTGACTTTGCGGGTTTCCAATAGACATTTGGAATTCAAATTCATTAGCTACATGACCGAGCTATGGATGGAACTGGTGGAGGGTTTAGCAACGCTGTGATCAGGAACCCCAGCCTGATTTCCTGTATCTCATTTACAGGGGTAAAATGACTATAAATCAACCCAAAGCTCATTTTGGCTTCCCAGATGAAGTCAGAGGTACACCCTGACTTATGCATATACCATTTTTAGTTAACGCACCATAAAAATAATTGTGCAAGTCTAAATTTGGAAGTGTTCCCAGCGTTTATGACAAAACTTAATAAAGCCAGGCGCATTGGATGTAATATGGGAATTTTATTGAAATGAAATTAGTCCATCACGTAAGCCTCACATTTTCCTCCGATTTCTTGGACTTCATATGAGATTCCTCCTGGGGGTCCTAATAGGGTCTTGCAGAAATTCAAGTGTAGTCTGATCTGGGGGGACTCGGGACTC
>PVKN010011991.1:0-21163 GCA_004027915.1 Capromys pilorides
GGCTGGCCCTATCAGACTACCAGATATAAGTGTGTAAAACTGGTCAAAACAAATTTAAGCACTAATTGTGCTTTCAATAAACCAATAGAAATCACTAGTAGAATTCTCTTAGCTATCCCGAAAGAAGAGAAGGGGAAAAATTTAAGGGTATGTTCTACTTGTCAAAGAAAATCATGGGGGAAAAAAAAAGATGGTCTGCCAAGGCACCACTGGACAGAACAAATGACACGCCCATTGTCCAGGAATGGCAGAGTTGATATCAGAAAACAGGTCTCTGGAGTTCTGATGCTCTGGCTGTGGTAGCAGTAAGGTTTGAGTGCAGATGGGCTTGGCCAAATCACAGTACATAAAAATATTTTCAAACATGCGTGGAATCATTACACAATCCTACTGATTCATGTAAAAAAGAATCACTCAAATACTGGGAACCAGTAAAGCTAGAAATCAGTCACGTGTGCGAGAGCACCTCAGTGCCTAGAACAGTCAAGCTACCTCAGTGTTGGGAAAAGCATCCCGCCTGGTTAATGTCAGCTACTAGTCACTTTGCAACCTTGGGCCACGTGGTACTACAGAAGGTATAAATAAATGTCTCTACTGTTATGGGGGAGAGTGGGAAGAGATGTCATCTGCCAATAGTCAAAGGGCCACCACCTAACCCAGCTCGTCTTCTGTTTTCCTCACTCTTGCTGCCTTTTCACCTGAGGTACACTCATGACCAATGGAGCCCTATACTGAAATATATACGTAACAACGGACTATTCTCATTGTTTTGTGCTGCTGGGGATGGAACCCAGGGATTCATGCATTCCAGACTGAACCACATCTCAGTGCTTGGGTGCACTTCTTTACATGTACAGTATACTTGAACAACCCTGCCAAGCTCTCCCCACACCCAAATAAAAGAATTTCTGCTCCATAGTAAATGAGACACACTAGATTGATTCGGCATACTCTGCATCTTGACTGTTTCTCACAGAACTGTTGCTATTAACTACAAGATGTATCAATTAAGAAATTACTTTGACAGGCCAGGCTGCAAATCTTTCCACATGGTAACCTCTAAAGTGACAGCTCTGTGCCTCCACTGTCCATGGAAAGCCCATACCAATGAGTACGCTTTACAGCTGCACTAGTCTGTTTGGAGAGTTGCCCACTGGAGGGCAGCAGGAAGCCCTGGCAGGCAGGTGGGTTGACAGGAACAACTCCTGGGGTTTTCTCAGTAAGCCAGAAACAGGAACTGCAAAGAAAGAGGCTTGGGCTCTCCTCCCATCATGAAACTAAACAAATCTCACCTGCTGTAGAACAACTCATCTCCAAGCACTGCAAGGCATTCAGTGCAGGCTCCCACATTCTGCTGACATCCTCCCAAGAAGCAGGTGAAAAGGCAAATGTCACACCTTCATGACATCAGATGAGAAAGAGGCTGGCATGCTTGAACTATAAAGGTCACTTGGAAAATTTGTAGGTTTTCTCTGAAAATGCTAATGAATGACTTAGTCCTTGAATCGGGTACTTCTGAGCAGGTTTTGCAAGACATAATCATCTTCAGGACCAAGTTTCAATCATAAGAAAAGTGGTTTGCTCTATAAGGCTTGTTCTTGTGACGTAAAAGGTATCAGGAGCTCAACAAACACATCAACAAAGAGCTAGTGAAAGTCTTTCTCTTGACACCACAAAAGTATTTTCCTTATCCAATAATCCTATAGAATATATCTTAAAAATGCACACATCAGAAACATGCGCCATTGAGCCCAGAGACAGCAAACCAAGGAAACCTGAAAGGGCTGCTCAGTTTTTAGTGTGTACAAGTCATATACACATCCTCAATGTTACAACCCAGGGGGTACCATTAATTCTGAAATAAGGGTCCAGAGTTTACTGGATTTGTGCAGTATGCAACTTACACAACCAAACATAGCATCCATGGGATTAGCTAAGACCTAAAAGAAAATTCAGAGACAGGGTCTTGCATCGAAAGTATGTGACAACAGGAGAGATGATAAACGAGGGTAAACTCCAAAAGGCTCTGAAAACTCACGGTAAGTATGAGATTCAGGACAGGAGGATGAAGGTAGCAACACACGAGGCCTGACCTGAATAACAATTTTCAGAGCTTTCACTTTCTGGTCTGAGGCCCAGGCATCCTTGAGCGACTGGTTGAGTTCCTCTATGCGGTTTACATAATCCTGCTGAGTCAAGTTCAACAGCTCCTTGTGGGATCCCTGTGGGACAAAGGCAGAAGGTGAGAGGTTGGAAGGAAAAGGGAAAACACTGTCCTCTATACTTGTAATCCAGCTCAGTCACACATACTTGCATACTTGCCGTATTTTGGCCTCTGAAGGCCCCTGGGCTCCCCAATAGAGCTGATAATTCTGTCTTGTAATCAGAGGCACTGTGGGTGTCTGCCTGAGAGAGCAGAATAGGGACTAAGAGGCTGGTCTTAGGGGCAAGGCACACCCTCGTGCAGATAGCTCTACCATGTAGGAAAGCACTGCCCCCAACAAGGTCCTCTGAAAATGTGGACAGGGCTCAGGTCATTCATGACACTGGGATGGGGTTCACTGTGCACATGCACAGTACCAGAGGCAAGATACAAAGACAACTCTGCTTGCTGAGGCAAAATGATGCTCCCTCTTTCTATACTAGTAGAGTATGTGGTACTGAGGTCAAGAAGCCCATTAACAACATAGAGCAGGACAGATCCTGAAGAGGAGCCAGACATGGTGGCGCCACCCACAGGCCCAACTTCTTGCGAGGTGTGGGTACAATGGTCACAGATCTGCCTGAGCCCAGGAGTTTAGGAACAGGTATTGTTATGCTCACCACTTATAACACTACACAGAAGGAAAATGTAGATGCCAAGCCCTTTCCTAATGAACACATCATTGAAGCCAAGGCTTGCAAAGGAAGCCTGAAAGTCAGTTTTCAGGAACTTGCACTGAACGAAATTGGCCTCCTCAACTGTGAATTAGGGAACCCAAGCCTCCTAGCAACAGAGGAACCAGGCACTTAGTTTGCTGAACAGAATGTAGGTCCAGTAGCTTGTTTTCTGTCAGGCTGGAGCAGTGAAAATCCACACTCCCTTCAGCCCTAGCTGTGACAAGACAACAGCAGAAGCCAAGTGCTGAGATGGCAGCACTGTGGCAGTGCTGTATCTGACCCGCACAGTGTGCACCAACAGTAACAAATGAACCTTTGTTTGGGCTTCCTGCTTACTGCAGCCTGAACTCCCTTACCCCTACTGATACACCTGTTAACTGAGGATCCCGGGGACAGCTGCTGCTCTGAGCAGGAATTAGCAAGGAAGCCAGGCTTCAGGAGAAAAATGGAGAACTAGAGAGGGAATCATCGACAACAGGCTTCATGGAACTCAGTGACACAGGACTGTGCCATGCTTCCAGGTGACACTGCAGCTCCTGGCTCCACACCATCCTGACCTCACTCCTTTCAAGGCCGGTCACTTGTAGTAACTTTCAGATACCCGAGGACTACAGAGCTTGCAGGAACAAAGGACCATTTGCCTGAGGCCCTCACCAAGCTCCTGACTTAGAGTCTGATCAGATGCCGACTGAGGCTCTCACACCTCATTCAAAACCTGGGACTTCTACACTGGCAAGTAAAAACGACACCATGACTGCACTCCACTGAGTACCCACATCTCTGTTCAGAGATGGGAAGAAGTGCAGCTCCCAGCAGACATGGCAATGGCAATGTTATCAAATGGCCCTTCCTGGTTTTTATCAGCCCATCATTGAATCCATTCAACTGTCCTTTCCCATTTATTTATTTAATGATACTAGATATTGGACCCAGGGGCTTCATGCTGAACTACAGACACAATTTTGATGTTTGTCTGTTTTGTCTTCTCATTTTGCTGTTTTGAGAGAGGATCAGGCTAAATTGTTCAGGCTGGGACTAGAGGCATGTGCCACCATCCCTAGCCCTTTATCCCATTTAAGAGATAATGAAATAAAGATACAGCAAGTTGGATGCCCAAGGCCATCCTGATAATAGCAGTCCATCAGGGCCACTAGGCTCAGGATAACTGTGGTGACAGCAGCTAACACACACAAATCATGTGCCTCACTCTGGGTGCCATTCTAAGTCCTTCATATAGGGTGACTCATTGAACCTACAACAGTCCTATGGCTAGGTACTGTTCATCACCACATTATAAATAAATTGAGGTTCACAGCAATGAACCTCCTGATCCAAAGTCACAACATTTCTAAATGGTGGATCTGAGATTCAAATTCAGGAAGTGTGGCTAGAGTATAAAGTTGCATCCCTCACACCATGCTGGCCCTCCAAAGGGCACTGCTGAGGATGCACATCAGCAGGGTTCAGGGTCCAGCACACAGTATGGATCACATGTGCTTCAGGCCAGGGAAGGCTGTTGGGCTGGTCTGCCCTGCTCCACTGAAAGACTGTGGACACACGACTGTCAGCCCAAACTTGTGCAGAGCACTAGAGACCTGCAAGTCCCACGCGGAGGAGGCAGAGCATGTTGTTACTTATTTTCAAAGCACAGGCAGGCTGATTAGCAGAAGCCAGAGGGCTTCACACATCAGCAGAGTGGCCACATGCTAACCTATGGAATGATGCCATCTTTTTACTCCAGAAGGCTGCTTCCTGGAAGGGGACTCCAGCTGTTGTTCACTATTTGACACTGTCCCCAGAAATCCTGAAATTGTTCAGGCATCACAAAAAGATGCCTCCAGAAAACCCACCCAAATCAGGTTTTTATAGGCTCGGCCAAGTGTGCTGCGGGCATTTTCCCCACATTGAAGCAGAGCCTCAGGAGGCCAGAGCAGGTCAGCCCAAGGCTAAATCAAAGAGTGGCCACTGAGACGTCTCCTTCAGCAGTCACAGTGGAAAGGCCCACAGCCTGCACTCAGCAGGTGACGCACTCACCTCCTCAAAGTCATCCAGCTCCTCCAATCGGGTCCGGACCTTCTCTGACATTGCAGAAGTGGCAGTCCCAGCTCTGCCTAAAGAGAATAGATTCCTGTCACAGAGATTGCTTTTCTCTTGCATTTATAGCCCTCACAGAATGCATCTTTCCTTTTACACCTCTTCATGAAGGTGGCAAGAAATCATTTTATTACAGAAAGTTGATTCTTTTTGAATGCAACTTGCTTTTGTAATCTAAGTTAAATCATTCATTTCTTCCACCTGGCAGCTGACAGGGACATGATGGCCCACCTAGAGAAGGTGATCTACCACATGCGATGATGTGAGATTGCTGTTTACTCCTAAACAAAGGCAGTGCACATAAGGATGCCACAGCTCCAGTCATTTAATTGTTGTTCATGAACAAAGGACTCCTCAGGCTGGTACACAGTACAGAGCTTTCATGCCCTCACACTCACTTCCACTAACAAAACAATGATTCCTCAGGCCACTCACAGGTGCACAGGATCTTCAAAGTGCTCTCTCCAAGCAAACAGTATTTACTCTGTTTAATTCCAACATCTGCCAACACACTCTATCAGTAAGCACCAGTGAACAGAGGCAGGATTCCAGTCTGTGTTCTGGCCAGAGGTCAAGGTGTCCCGTGCAGCTGGCCGCTGCCCTCTGGGCCCACCTCCTTCAGAACCTTCTCCCCATCTGCAAGGGTCTTCTATTCTTACTCTGATGTCCACGTGGCTGACAGTGGCTGCTTTTTCCTATCAAACTGCTACAGTTTAGATCCTGAATGTCCCCAACAGTCCAGGTGTTAAAGGGCTGGTGCTTACTCTTAGTGCTTTTCAGGGATAGCAGGGGCTTGATGAAACAAAGTAGCCCACTAGGGATGAGTCCTTACAGGGACAGCAGAGGATCTACCTTTCCCCTTCTTGCCACCCTGAGATGAACAGGCCTCTTCTACAGTTTTGCCGACCAAGAAGTCCTGTGCCATCAAAGGCCCAAAGAACACAGTGAACTTGACCATGAACTGATTGCCCTAGGACTGTGAGCCAAATATACCTTTAGTCTGAGAAAGAGATTCTCTCAGGCAGTTTTTCAGTGATAAGCTAATACACAAACCTACTCTTTGAAAATGAAATGGATTCTTCTCTATTGCTCATTTTTCAACTCTGGTGCAGACTCAGAAGTTGTATCGGCTTACTGCATGGTACAACAAGGTACTTAGCAATAACTACAACAGTAATGAAGATTCCACTTAATTCCCCTGTTGTCAAGAAACAACCTATATAATGAGGGGAAAAACCTTTCATAATGAAATTGTGGTCAGGGCCTGTCTGCGGCCTACTGCCTTGCCACGTGTGCCAACTTGTGCTTCTGGTCACAGTCGAGGCCTGGATAGTCATGTGACACACTGACGCATCACAGGGAAAGATGACATCACCGGAAAACAGCCTGGTTCCATGAGAGTTTACCTTCGGGAAAGGAGAATCTCCCTAACCTTCCATCTCTCCCCATCCTCATCAACATAAAGATCCTGATCAGTATAATGTTACTGCAGCCCTGTAGGTCAGCCGAAATGATCTTTGTCAGCATAAAACTTTCTCAGCATAAGATCACCCTCTAAGTCATCTAAGAATCCCACTAATTATTATATACCTCCATAAATAGGGGGGAGCTCCCAATGTCTTTGTCTCTGCCCATCCTGAGGCCTTGAGAGCCCAGCACCCCTGACCCCAAACATGTATTACTAAGCTTGTCTCTTTCCTATTACATCATTTTGCCATAGCCCACACTGGGCAGGACTGACTACCCCCAACAGCCTACATCACTTGTTTCTACATCTTCCATCCTCTTGAAATGAGACATACAAAGTACATATACAAACAATTTTGTGTGTGTGGCTGTGTGTGTGCGTGCGCACGTGCACATGCAGGGTCTCATTGTGCAGCTCGGATTTGTAGTGATCCTCCTGTTTTCTGCCTCCTTAGTACTGGTATTACAGACATGCAACACCATGCCTAGACTCCATCTCCTGCTCCACAGACCTGAGGCGCAGCTAGCTCAACACATAGTGCCAGGGATCAAATACTGCTCCTGTGCTTGCCTAACCAAGCACTTAGTCTGCTAAGCTATCTCTCCGGCCCTTACATGATTATTTTATTATTTATTTTATTTTAGTGGAACTGGGGATCGAACTCAGGACCTTGCACTTGCCAGGCAGGACTTGTGCCCCTGAGCTATCTACCCAGCACCCCTTACATGTAATTTTAATGATTGGTTATATTCCCTTTATAATCATTCCTAGGTTATCTATGGCATTGACTTTCTCAATCACCAAAGCTTTGGTTTACAAAGTTTACCCACACTCTTGCACATAGCTGTGGCATACGCATTTTTCTCCCTGCTTAGCATTTTCTGTTGTGTAAATACTACCACTACCTCATGAACCTACTGTCAAAGTACATGTGGGTTGTTCCCTTTTTGGCTTGTCCACAACATTACTAAGAATCTAGATTCATACAAATGTTGATGCTTGTAGGGCAGTGTTTTATATTCATCACCTAAGGACGACCTCAAATGCAGTTCTGGGGCAGGGCCTAAGAATCTATACAGCGTTTCTTTATTTTCCTTTCCTTTCCTACCCTGGGAGTAGAGTGAACTCAGGGACTGACACTTCTTGGGCAAGTGTCCTACCACTATATCCCCAATTCTCTTGGACACAATATCTCACTAAATTGCCCTGGCTCACCTTAGATCTGCCATCTCTCTTCTTCAGCCTCTCAAATAGCTGGAATTGTACCTAATGACAATTTGTACTTCTAGCGACTTCCTGGGTGAAAGCCATGCAGCATGCTGATCCTCTGTCCACAATTTTAATATATGGATCTAGGGCAGGACTAGAAAACTCTCATTATAAAAATCCTGATACAGGTATTTTAGGTAACAGATATAAATTCTCATTACAGTTACTCAGCTCTGTCACTGTAGCACAAAAGCAGGCATAGCGAAACACATGAACAACTTCCTAGAGCTATAGCTGGCTGAGGTAGTGCACACCTATATTCCCTTCTATTTAGAAGGCTAAGGTAGGAAGGCTGCAAGTTCATCTCCAGTCTTGTGACTTACGACTTCACAGTCTGCCCAAAGACACCACCTCCTAACCATCACCTTACAAGTTAGAATTTTAACACGAGTTTTGGGGCAGATACAAGCACCAGACCGTAGCACCCATCTTCTAATTCGATAGACACTATACTATACCATTCCCATTGGCAGGGTGTGACTGCTCCTTAGCTCTACACCTTCAAGGTTCTTTGTCCCCACGCCATTTCTCTCTCTAAATGAGTAGAGACTCATGATAATATGATTTATTCTACATGTATTCTACATGTACTGTAGAATAAATGTCAAAGTGACATTTGAAACAAAGTGTCTCCATAGTCTTGGTTTCTACTATGCTATCTCAACATGCAAACAATTGGTGGACATTAGGGCACACTGCCATGTCAGCCAACTACACAAGGATCTTTCCCACAGTCATCTGGCCCCAGCAGTGTGCCCTACCACTATCAGTTGCTCCAGGACCACTCAGAAGCTTGAACTGAAAAACTAGAGTTCTATAATACGGGATTATTCCAACATGAAGGCACCAGTGTGCTGTATTTATACAAAAGTTTCCCATGGAAGGGCTTGCCTGATAGCTGAGTGGACTAAAGTGCCTGCTTAGGCAGAGTGCAGCGGTTGGGGCTAAAAGCCCAGCATATGGTGCAGGCCCCACCCCTATGGCACGCTCAGATGGCGACTGAGACTGGGCATGGTGGTGCAAGCCTGTAACCCCAGCACTTGGGAAGCTGAAAACAGGAATGATCAATACAAACCCGAACGATGTAGTGAGACTCTGTACTAAATACATCATCATCATCATCATCATCATCATCATCATCATCATATCCCCATGGGATCCTGCCACCAGAGCACTAGACTAGAAGTCTCATGAACAGAAACTGAGAACAGTTTTGTCCAGAGAGTAGTGGCTGTGTCCCCTCCCACACAAGCATTATTTCTGGTGTCAGAGACAAGACATAAAGCCAAGGACAAGATGGCTCTCTGCAGCAGGTTGAAAGCTGGCGAGGGAGGTTCCTATGCTCTGCCACGACTAGAACCAAATGGGAACCTTCTCTTTTGCTCCTCCTAAACTCATGCTGTCTTTTTATTCATCTGCTAGCTCGTATTTTAATCCTGCGAACATGAAATGTTGCTCCATAAAGCCAGACTCAAGGCACTGGCATAATTGTCCCATCAAAATAACAACAATTTCATCTTACCTTTTTCAGATCCCACGAACAGATTCTGTAAAGACAAAGAAGACATCAATTTTTTTTTAGTTAATGCAACATGGGGCAGTGTTTCCAGCCAAACTGTTTGCTTATCTAAATGAAAGACTGAAATACATATATTTAAAAAAGAAAAACAGGAGTCACTAACAAACACTGAAGATTCAAATTCTACTCAATTCAGGTCTCTCAGAGTAGGCCAATACATATCAAAAATTTTGATATGAGAGAAGAACCCTCTAATGGAACTACGTTACAACTTTTCTGTATTGTGGCTTCTCACCCCTATAGTCCGACATGTTGAGAAGAAAAATACTTTTCTGGGGTTAATTCTGTACACTGTACAATACTTTATACTCTCTGTGGCCCAGATGCCAAGAACACCACCACTGCTGTGACCAAGTCCTCTAAAGGCATTTCCAAACGACCCCGGGGGATCACAGCACTGTTTCACAACTAAGCTCTGAATAAACTTTATGCATCAGAAAAAATGTCAGCAACTCCACAGTTCTGCCACTATCCAGCTCCAGACCCCAGTGGGAAAATGGAGCCAGGTTACAACGCTCTGCCTTCCCTGCACCAAGCTCCCTGATAATTTAACTGTGGGACTCTAGGTAGCTTGCTTACATGTGTGTGAGGGTGCCGGGGTAGAGCAGAGGAAGATATTGCTATCTTTCCTTTTTCTGCCCATTAACTGGGCTGGGAGGCACCAAATGCAGCAGAGAAGCAAGACAGAAAGACCTCAGAGCTTCTGTCCCTGACCCAGACTTTCCACCTCTAGACTTCTCTTCAGAGTGAGGGGACCACACATTACTCTTGCTGCCCTGATTAGGGAAGACTTGGTTATAAGCAACTGGAACTAACCTTAACTCACACCACCATTAACCTCCTTGCCCTGGAGGGGTCCCAAACCCCTGACATATCCAGAATTTGTGCAACTGGCCAGGTGGTGGCAGCAGGAGCTTCCTACTTCCCATGCCAACTACTTCAGCTAAAGTTCATGCCAAGAAACAGCAAGATTCTAGATGTTGGAGAAAACTCAAAAACTGTGGCTCACAGAGACAGAGCCTGTCCTAGGGTGGGGTCAGGGCTTCTCCAATTTGTACCTCAATCCCCCCAACAAGGCTCCACTACCCCAATTCTTTCTCTCAGCTGTTCCACATACTTAAATTTTTATTTTATTCAAGAAACCATACAGTACATTTTCTCCCAATGCAATGACACACGAAGAGGGACTTGGAACCCAAGGGCTGGATAGGGTAAGCCTGAGAAACTGCTGCAAGCTCTGAAGTGGACCCCAAGCACTTACAATAGATAGTTTTTCCGTAGTTGTGTACCGGGCAAGAATCTCTCCTCGCTTATTGGCCCAAGGCTCAAAATCGGATCCTACGATGGAGCTGTCATCTGTTTCACGTTTCTTTCTGGAGCTCTCCTAAGGAATGAGAACATCTCTTCAGAGGCTATTTTATATTAGTCTTTAAAGATAAAGTGTGAGCACAAGACAGATAGTTCCTCACTACAGAAGAAAATCAATCTGTCTAAAGGTCTACAATAAAGAAACAACTTTTCAGGTCATTTCATTACAAATGACCAAACCATACAACAAAACTGCTGAAACTAAGAATCAAGGAAAGGCAAAGTGGAAGGGCGCATTTTTAAAGTATCTGACTAGCAATGGTAGAATGACTGCTAATATTCAGGAGACAGAAATCGGAGGCCTCAACACTGCTGGTAAAAACATGCACCTCAATGGAGGGCAGTCTGGGGATGCCATGCAGTACCTTCCTACATATGGCTTCCACCGAGGAACTGGCTCCTAGAACCCTGCTGTGACAAACCTCATCCACTCTAACAAGATGTGTACATTGTCAGGGACCGGGGGTGCTACTGTTGACAGCAGCCAAACTAAAGACCATCCTGCATCTATCAGCACAGAAGGGTGAGGTAAAGAACATCAAACCCATGCTTTAGAATACAGTGCAGTCACTGAATCTCTCATGGGACTTCTCATAATAAAGGGAATGTTTGTTAGGACACAGTATTAACTAAAAACAAGCAAAAGAAAAACTAGGAAATAGTCCAATTTATGTTTAACACCTTCCTGTTAACTTGAACCAATGGTGTTACATGCATAACTGTGCCACTAGACAGTGTCTACCACCAGAGGTACAAACCTCTTGGGAGCTGCTAAAGGTGGAAACTGGTCACATGTGTGAGATCAGGACTAGGCCTTAGTACCTAAAACAGTCAAGCTTTCTCAGTCCTGAGAAAAGCACCCAGCCTGGCTAATGTTAGCTATTAGTCACTAGGCAACCTCATGACATGTGATACATGCAAACTTTGCAAAGGTATACATAAATGCCCCTACTGCTAGAGGGGGCCAGGGTTGGAGGTAGGTCATTTGCCAGTCAGGTTACGGGTCACCACCTGATCCAGCTTTTATCTTGTCTACAGTTTCCTCATTCCTGCTGCCATGTCTGCCCAAGGTACACCAAGACACCAGGGGAACCCTCCACAAAGGGTCTAATCATTTCTATCAGTCTTTTTACTAAATACAAAATTAAGGAGTTTACGAACCATCAGAATCTAGGCTTGTAAAAATGAGTACTTACTGCCCAAATATATTAACACTATTTATGCTGTTCAGAGCCACTAAAGCTGGCAATTGATCCTATATGGGAAGGCAGGATGAGGTTTCATTGCCTAGAACAGTTAGACTATCTCACTCTTGAAAAAAAACATCCTACCTGGACACTGGGGGCTACTAGTCACTAGACAATCTGTATCTTGTAACTCTGCAAAGGTATAAATGAGCACCTCTACTGTTGTGTGGGGTCCTTGGCTAATGAGACAGAGTCTATCATCAGACCTCAACTATTACTCATTTTTATTTTCTAAATCCTCTTGACATTTTCTCCTGGAAGCCCCCAAAGGTCCCTCAAATCTCTACATAGAACCACCCAAGAATTATTATGAAAATCAACAAATGTATTTCACTAAATGAAGAGAAATTTACATTCAAGAATACTTTATCAATAATCAGTTCTTCAATTTTGATATGGATATCTGTTCTATTGTAATTTTTTTACCAGTTTAATGTTTTCCATAAGGAATTATAATACAGTATTTACTAAATGAGGGGCCAGGGAAATAGCTCAGTAGAATAAGCACTTGCCTGGCAAGCGCAAGCACCTGAGTTCAATCCCCAGTGCCGCAAAAAAAAAAAAAAAAAAAAAAAAAGTGTTTACTAAATGAACACCCTTCCCTCCACTACTGTAATCAAAGAGCTCCTAAGAGTAGGCATAAGCCTCACAGGTCACTGATGCACAAAACTACTGTTAAGTTGAAGCTAGCAGGAATACCAGAATTAAAATCAGAGCTTACAGCCCTGTTGTGAATGTGTTTAAAAAATGTGATCCAGCATGGAATGAAAGTTGACTGCGTGCAGCCTAAAACTGAAGTAGCTATGTCAGAGTCTCAGCGTGGTGGGGACTCTGTTCTCTGTACCTCCACAAATGAAGGTGATAATTTCTTTGGAAGGGCAGACTGAGAATCCAGCAGAAAATGTATTCTGAAAGATGCCTGCCATGCAATAAGCTGAGTCTTAACTTTTATTGTTATTTTTGTTACTATTTACATATGGGTAGGAATGGAACTGCTCAGAAATCAGTCCTCAGCATCAATGAGCAAGCAAAGAAACAGCTGTGGAAGCGCACACAGCATCCTAACAGCGGGGATGACCTCAGATGGAGGGTGGAATGGAGGGAACTGGGTAACAGGCCTGCACCTGCAGTGTGTGGCAGCATGGGAAATAAACAAATGCCTAGATAATTATGTAAAAAGAATGAGTTATAAAATGAAACGACGGGGTCAGCGAGATAGCTCAGGGATCTAAAGTGACTTGCTTAGGCAAGCTTAGGCAAGGGTGCAGGGACTGCTGTTTGATTCCCCAGCACCACACGCTGCACCAGCCCCAGCCCCAGGGAGGGCTAAAGGGCTGAGCAGCTCTCCAAAAGAAAAAAGAAAAAAAAAATGAAATTAGGGTTAAGAGCAGACCTCAGTGGTAGCACATTTGTGTAGCATAGGTTAAGATCTATGTTCCATCCTTAGCACAGCAAAGAAAGTTTTTCAAAATAAATTTCAGGATTCCCAGACTTCAAAGAAAAGGAAAAGGGAAGAAGGGATTCCATACCTCCAGCAGCCTTTTGCTGGCACCACCTTCTGCTTTAAGCAGAAGCCCGTGGAGGTCTGGATGACCTGAACTGTTGGAACCAGATGACCTGGTTGTAGCTGTAATGCTCTTTGTTACTCAAACTTAGCAACACTGTGGTGCTGAACCCCACCCAGGCAGCACCTGCACACTCAACCCCAGTGGCATTATTACCGTGGCTGCTACCATAGCTGCAGGCTCAGCAGTGGCTGCAAACATGGAAAGAGGGTCTGTTCCATCGAGGACACTGCTCAGTGGGTCCAGCACGGAGCTGGATGAGGACGAGGATGTGGAAGAAGTGCTTCCTTTCCGGCTTACTTTCTTTGTCTTTGATTCTGTGACCTGTAGGGAGAATCTGTAGCAGTACAAAGGAGGCCCTCCATGACCCCTCCCCATAGGGATAGCCAGCTGGGTCGCATCCGTCCCTTCTGGAAGCTGTCAGGCGAGTGGCTTAGAGCAGAGGCATAACACTCCACAAGGAATGCTTATTCTCTCTGGCAGAATGATGAGACACACAATCATAGCTGTTAAAGAAAAGGGGGCAGGAAGTGAAGCTTAGCAAGGATTTCAAAAGTTACTTGCGAAGCTCTTAACCTGAAGTGGCCCCAGAACCTCAGGTTTCCAAGTAAACAAACCAATACAGAACACAACACACTCTGAATGGGAAAATAAAGCTTTTGCTTCACAATGTGAAAACTACCAACTAGCTTATACCTGGAGATCACCAGCCAGGAACGGCCAACCAGCCTCCAAGGGGCAAATTTCTCTAATCACATAATTTCTTGGTCTGTTTTGCAAGAGTGGCTCATAACAGTTTTCCTGTCATCCAATTTCACCAGACATTCCACTTACCATGGTCTGCACCTGCTCCATTTGTGAATCACTGAAGGTTCGCACAGGCTCATTAAAATAGTGACACATCTGTGATCTGGGTTTATCTCCTAATAGATGGGAGAATCGGGGCCATCCTGATAACAATGACAATAACACATAAATGGGCATCACTTTGTAGGGGATGGCCTATGTCCCTTGATTCCCTGGATGACAAGAGCATCTTCTGTCCAGGAGGAGACTCTCCCAGTCATCTGGAAGTCCAAGCATGGTGAGTCTTTGGGAACTATCAACCTCCCCTCCAGGGAGGGGAATGCTAGGGACTGAGTGACACAGCCATTGTGGGGACAGGCAAAGCCCTCATGGAGATTCCCGGCACTCAGGGTTTGGAGGCTGCTGGGCTGGGGAACAGGACGTAGTGAAGCAAAGCAGGGGATGCTAAAGAAGTCAGGAAGCCTTCCTTCAAACGTCATCAGGGCACCCACACCCTGAGTAATATCTCTTACAACAAAACGGAAAACTTCCAGGAAGCACAGCAAACTGTTCTAGAAAATTGACTGAGTTCAAGGAGGGGCTGTGGGACCCAAATGCATAGCCGGCAGGTTGGAGGCAAAGGTCACAAGCTGCCTGGTATCTGAGAAAGGGGTGGCCTTCAGGGCTACCCCTCACCCTGTGGGATCTGACGTGACCTCCAGGTGAAGTATCAGAATATAGTGAGTTAGGGGACACCCAGTTGGGGCCTACTAAGACCTTCTCCATTGTTGCACTGGCTAGAGAAGTGTTGTGTTTGGATTGTGAGCCAATAGGATGGCTCCTGACTCTAGAGCATCAGATCTGAGCTGAGGGGCCCACAGAATTGGGGAGTGGGTGGGAGGGGTTCAATGAAGTGAGCCAGCAAAGGCCTCTCAGCTGAAGGAAGAGGGCCAGAGGGCACAGAAACCAGACTCACTCCTTCCATTTCAGTGATAAATGTTACTGCGCTCCTGGATACTCTTGTTATTGATGTTGTCCCTGTACATGCAGCAACTGGGTCACATGGCACTCAAAGAGGAAAGAAACTCTCAGGTTCCACCCAGACCAGATCTACCACACTTCCTGACATGTAGTAGTGTACATTTTTACTGTTTTTTACTATTCTTTTCAGCTCTACTTGGAGTTGAACCCAGATCTTACACAGTGAGATACATCCTCAGGCACTTCTTAAGCTTTTTTCTTAACTTTTTCAGATGGGGTTTCACTATGGTGCTGCATTGACCAGGCTGTGCTCAAACTTGTAATCCTCATGCCTCAGCTGCTGGAGTGCTGGGATTACAGGCATGTGCCACTATGAATGGCTAGCAGCAGTTTTCTTGGTAGGCTCTCCATCCAAGGCTTGAGAAAATACATGCAACCCAACAACTGAGTTCATACTATACACATAATCACTTTTTGTCATCACTATTTCCTAAATAATATAGTAGAGCAATTATTTAGGACCATGGGCACTGGGCATCATAAGCAATCCAGAGGAGACTAAAAGTGCATGGGAGGATGTGCAAGGTCTCATACAATTACTATGGCATTTAGATAATAGGCTAGCGCACCGGAGGATCCCAGTGATAGGAGGCCCAAAGATCCTATGAGGCTCCTGGAACCACTCTTCCAAGGGGTCCCAGGAATAAGGTGCAAGCTCACTCCCTAACAAGAATGCCACTGCAGCAGAGCGGGGCCACCCAAGTCTCTTGCCTGCTACGTATGTTTTGTTTGTAAAACACTGAGCCCAAGATGCTATTCACGACAGCACCATCTTCCGGTGCCTCAGGGGATTCCTCATAAGCCAAGCAGAAGAATTAAGAAGATACACTTGGATGACATATCACCATCAGGTGCACACACTCTCCCCATCCAGGGTGAATGCATTACTATGAGAAAGGAAGGTGGATGCAATGCTGAGGGGCAGCAAGGCAGGGCACAAAACAAAAATGAGGCTGGAACAAACTGCCACATTCATATCTGCCACAGAAGCTGCCACTGGCAAAACAGAAAAGGGCCAAAAACATGCCTGTCTTTCCTCAGAAAGCACCCGGGATATTCACAGCAGGCCACAGGCTCTGGACACCCACTGCAGGACTCACTGTGATGGCCTTCAATGGGTGGTAGTCCCCCAAGTCCAGCGGCAAGGCCTCCAGTCGGCAGGATGCAAACTCAGCCCTGTAGTTCCTGTGCCGGGAGTGCCTGAAATAGCAGGGAGACGTAAGCAAATGACAGGACCAAGACACGCAAGGCTCCCACCCAGGAAACATAGAGGATCAAGGCATTTAGAGCAGAACAACACCCGTGCAATGACCACCAAGAAACTCAGCATTGTAAAGGAGTTTGTTCCCATGGGTTTGACTACCAAGGCAGCTAAGACCATTGCAAGGTGCCAGACCCGAATCCAGACACTTGATAAGGTGAGTTCGGCTCCTTGGGTCCTGCTGTTCCTCTAGGGTACTTGTTAGCTCTTGACATGGGACAAAAGCCAGACCAGGAAGAGTGGCAGCACAGAGGCAGGACATCCACAGGGCTTGGAGGAAATCTCAGAGTGCTGGACACAGACACATGGAAACAAACACACAGCCAGGAGCCAGGCCAGGTGGCACAAGCCTACAGTGCCTATAAGTCCAGTACAACGGGATGCTGAGGCAGGAGGATTACAAATTCTAGCCCAGCCCAAGCAACTTAGAGATAACCTGAAAAAAAAAATCTCATAAATGGTTGAACTCAGGAGGGACTGAGGGTTTAGCTTAGTGTACTAGGTGCCAAGATCAATTTCCAATACCAAAAGAAAGCTAGAACTTGAAGGCCCTATGGAAATGGAAGGAATACAGGGAAAATTCAAGCCAAGAAAGAACTTCCCAGATAGAATGCATAGGGCAAGAGCAGGAATCCCAGTGGAAGGGCAATAAAATGCAGAGAGCTGTCTTCAGCTCGGAGGGTCAGCAACAGGAAGAACTAGTGGGATGGAGAATAAAGGGAGGAAGCAGCCAGACGCCTGGGGAGAAAGAGTGGAAGGCCCAGCAAAGAATCTAACACATAATATGGGGGGCTTAGAGAAAAGGCCCTGCAGACGGACTGGGCAGCCTATCGTGAGGGAGAAAGGACAGAAGCAGCATCTAAAGGGGCAGTAGTGAAACTTTCCCCCAAAAGTTTCTCTCTCACTAGCTGGGCACTCAGCCTCCTCTCAGGTTAGGAAGCTGTGGCCAGAGTGACTGATGATTCCAGATAATTCCCATGGCTGTTTTCCACCCACTGACTACTGCCTGGCCCTTGGCTGTAATGTTGTGCTTAGCCTTACTGCATTTGCTGCTGAGCTCAATCTCTCTTCCCTACTGCAATACCCCACCGTACTTGTCTACCTAAATGGAGTCAGCTGATGGTACTTTGTTTCCCTGCACTACTGTGTGACAAAAGCTCTGGCTTTTGCCCTGAGCTATGCATAGGACTGACCCTTTTGAACTTTTTTTTAAAAGAATACAAAATGATAGGAAAGAAAAAAAAAAAAACACCATTAGAAACCATTCAAGATTTCACTAAACAAAGTAATAGGGATTCAATAATGACTGCTGCACATGACACATGGAAACACACATACAGCCAGGAGCCAGCCTAGTGGCACATGCCTACAACGCCTATAAGCCCAGTACGAAGGGCTGCTGGGGCAGGAGAATTACAAGTTCAAGCCCAGCCCAGGCAACCTACAGCAAACCTGGGGGAAAAAATCCCTTCAAATTAGCTGTTCATATTACTAGGTATAAATGTTGCAATGTTCATCCAACGAGGGGGGAAAAAAACAATAACAAAGAAGCTACAAGAAATTCAAAAAAGGAAAAAAATCAGAGCAAAAAGAAAAAAAACATAAGTTAGGCATTAACTGCTCCTTTCAAAAGACCAGCAGAAATCGACAATTATCCCAACTATTCTGTATATACACGTAAATATATCTTTTTCTCATGTTTCATTTGTCCTTTTCCTCATCCCAGTTTTTCTTTTCCATTGAACAATTTCTTTCCCATATCTGTTGTATCTTTTAGATTTTAATTACTCTTTCAGGTTTTCACACAAGCAAGATAATACAATGTTTGCACATGTGGGTCTGATTTATTTCACTTACCAATATAGTCTAGCTGCATCCATTTATGTACAACAGCCTCAAATGTATCTTTTATAGTTGAATTATATAAAATTATATAAAAATAAATACCATATCTGTTTGATCCATTCCTTAATGGACATTTAGATTGCTTCCAAGATTAAGCTATGACTAACTGTGCTGCTATAACCATGGGTGCATAACACAAGTTTTCTGTTTTGTTTTGTTTATTGCGATACTAGGGATTGAACTCTGGACCTTGGGCTTGCCAGGCAGTCGTTTATGCTGCTGAACAACCTCCTCAGCTTCCACTTCTTTTCTTAAGGGAAAATGCCTAACATATTGCCAAGCCCTTCTAGATCATATTTACAAAACATACCCTGTCTCTCCCTTGTGAAACATTGCAGATGTAAGAATATTCTTCCAGACCCTCTTCCAATCAAGGATGTTATCAGAAAAGCCTTGACACATAATAGGTAAAATCCAGTTCAGCTTTTCTCATTGCTGGAGGAGCTCAGGACCTCACTGTTGCTGAGGACAGCTGTGGTACTTTTGGCGGAGCTCTGGTGCTTACCTTGAGCACTGCTTCCTAGCTTTTCAGAACCCTCAGCTTGCTAGCACAGATCCTTCATCCCATTGGCATAGGCCTCCTAGCTTTCACCACTGATCTTTGGGCCTTTGCAGCACAGATCCATGAAGCAGGCCTACAAAAGACTGTGTTGTAGGCTCTAGGGCTCCAGTTGGACTTGTAGGGGGCACTGTTATCAAATCTGGCTTTCATCTAGACTCATGCTGGGTATCAGGGTCCAGGCCCTTAGCTGGAGTCTTTAGTACTTAGTGTGTAGATATACTTCCTTCCTAACACTTGTATATAGAAGGAATCCTGGATGATTCCTTGTAAACTAATATTATAAAATGTGTCCTGTACTATAACGTTTGCCTTTTAAAAATCCCAAACCACGACATCAACAAAAACAGAATATCGAAAGGCTAATAGAATAGGAAATTTAATGTAACCTGAAATCCAGATGCAAATACATCATATAATAATCACAAACCAATCAACAGCTGAGAAGATCTGCCACACTGCTGCAGGATTTTAAGAGGACGCCGAAAGTGCAACAGGATTCCTTTTAGGTGCCACCAGCCCAGTGGACTTCTGTCCAAAGCCTAAGCCTCCAACAAACAAAGAACTCTGGGTTTACACATGTGGTTGAAACTGGTGGGCAGGCAAGTGAGTTTGAAGGCAGTTCTGCAATTTAATAACATCTACAGGGAAGGGAAGTCTAAAGCGGAACAACTTAAGGTGAAGGAAATGTTTTCCTTTTCAAGTTTTCGTTCACCATCAGAACAGTGAGTCTACAGGCAACCGATAGGTGACAGTTCTCAGCTACGATGTTCTTACTACATACCAGACTCGTTCTCTCCCTTCCCTCACTTAGACCTTTGGGGTAGGTACCACGATCGTGACCATTTTTCAAATAAAAAAGCAGGAATTGATACTCTTTGTAACTTGTCAAAGGAGACAGCACATAAGACGGACAGGCTCAGTAGTTGTTAAAACTAAGCAACTGTCTACCTTGCTTAAAGGGGTCAAGTTTTAGGATGAGTAGGTTTAAGGGGAGATTTTGGGGGAGGACTCCTTCTGCAAATAATTTTTCTTTTTAAATTAAAAAAGGTGCATAAAATGCACTCCACGTCTGGATGCCCATGCACGATCAAAGTAAAAAATATTTTGACTTTATACTTCCCTTATTTTCCTGACATTTATCCTGGCCCTCAGCATTTGCTTCTAAGCACAGCCCTTTATAATGCCCTGAGTCTTTGAAAGGCGAGCAGCGACCTCTAGCGGGCGTTCCCTTGAAAAGCCTGACTCCACTCTCTCTACGTAGCTAACAGCTGATAAAAATCCCCTCCAGCAAAGGCTCCTCTGCTCTTGGGTAGCCGCCCTCCCCAAGAGGTCATCGTTTCATATCCCCACTGCTAGCTGGGTCTAGCCCTGGACTTCTGATGTGATCTGCATGTCAGAAGCAAGGTAGTTTAAGCACATACTAAAAGTTAACTCCTTTCAAAATTATGTACATTCATTAATATAGACACATAACACTGGATTTTTCAAAGTTATCTCCTTATACCATAAATATCAAAATCCACTACATGCTTTTTGCCAGCTATTTTAAGTGTTGTTCTTAGTAACCATATAACCTGACCACACAGAATAATTACACTATTCCCACTTACCCCAACTCTGCAAGTCATGTGAAAATTCTGAGTGCACAGAAGCAGAGTTCTGAGTACAGAAATGTACAACTCTGTAGAACTATTATCTCTGAAGGACCAAGCAGGGAATGTGACTGTGGAAGTATAGGAGCAGTGGAACACCTATGATGCATTTTGTTTTCCTGTTAAGCCAAAAATGTTAATGTAGGAGTTTTTTTCTAAATCGAAACCTCATATTCAGGTTCAGCTGCAGTACTGGCACTTTGCTATAAGTAAGGAGGCTTCGAGTTACAATTGCTGGTCTTCAGGATGCTTCCTATCCTGAGCCATTAACACATCAGAGTTAAAGAAACCTGAGTAAAATGCTGCACTCTGGGGGAGAATGATGACAAACGGGGGAGTGGGGGTGGGGACTTGCAGCAAAAACAGCCAGAATTTAGATGTTAGGCCCAGCTGACAAGGACTACAAACCTCTCAGTTCCCCTAGGGCCTGTATGACTTAAGAGCTTAATCCCAAATGAAATACTTTGCCTTACACGAAAAAAGGGT
>PVKN010011992.1:0-21153 GCA_004027915.1 Capromys pilorides
TTCTTTTTTTTTTTTTTTTTGCGGGACCAGGGTTCGAACTCATGACCTTGCACTTGCCAGGAAGGCACCTGTGCCATGGAGCTATCACCCCAGCCCCTCATATTTTATTATTTTTATTAAAATTTTGTATAGATAACAAATAGCTTTATCATTAGTATAACAAATGTGTAGTTTCAGTATCAAAGAATGTGAGATCAAATTTTTGGAACTTGCTGTTAATCAATTTGACCTCTTTTGCTACTTTTGTTGGTTTCTATATTTTCTGTTTTATAAAGATGCAGCTGTTTCAAATGCATGTTAACATCCCCCAAAAAACTCCAATCAGGGTGAGGGGTTAAATTTATTAAGCACCCGCAATAAATTGAGAGCATACTATATCCAATTTCCTTAATATTCATAGGAAACCTAGTTTTTGGGGAAAGGATGAGAGAGAAATGTCAATGTCATTAAACAGCACAAATAATCCAGCAGCTATTAATCATTATTGATTGCTTACCTTGTGAAGGCTTTGTAGCAACTGTTCTCTAACAATTGCATAACACGTACTACCTTACCCTAAGATACAAATTTTTACAACCGCTCATACAGACCACAAAAGCATTTCCCAGGGGACCAGCCCAAAGTCACTCGGACTTCTGGTGGTAGTCTTAGAATCCAAAGAGAGAGAGATTAAAGGACTATTGGTGCACATGCACAGTGTGTGGGGTGGCCGAGATACTGCCATGTTCTCAGACCCGTTCTATATCTGAAGGTGCTGAATGTTACAATTCACAGAACACACCTATCATCTGCCTACTGCTGTTTGACTTCTAGCTCATATTTTTACATTATTGACATGCCATAGATTTAAATGTGATCTTTAATTACATAATGTTTTTTCCAGCAGTAGTTAGAATTTTGAAAAAGTCACTAATATTCATTGTAGAGGCCCCTACTAACAGCCAGCACATGGGAGATGAAAAACAGAAATAGGAGGTATGTGAGAATTTGAAGGGGGGGAAAAAACAAACCCTCTGAGACTTGGAAGCACAGCTGCCTTAACAAATTGAATAAAGTAGATCATGTTTCTTTCCTGTTCTCAAACTTCTAGTCACTGCTATTTCCCAATGAAGCAATGCCCAAGATTTTCAGCGAAACATACCAGGTAGGGTATTTGACCCACTGTCTCTTTTGACACTCTTACCTTCTTTTCCCTGTATGTCTCTGTGTATGCACAGGACACTTGATTTTATATTTCTGCGCAGCCTGTGAACATGAACTTATTCTTTTAGAGGTGTTTACATATGCTGCTCCCTTTGTCTGACATGCAAACTTGTACACCTGGAGAGACCTGACTGCTTGTTTTTTTACAATAGCATTTGTCATGTTTCTAGAGAAAGTTCCCTTCTCTTGATGATTCTTCATGTGTTTGTTTTCTGTTACTTTTGTCTGACTCTTTCAGTCTGACATATTGCTTGGCAAACAATAGATGTTGAGTAAAGGGATGCAGAAAAAATACTGTCTGTTATGGTGCTTGTGTCTAGTTGTCCCTCCAAAGCTTCATGCAGTCATTGGGGTGGTTTCTAGAGGTTGTGATTAATTCATGATCCAATGCTGGGATTATGGGGGTGAGTTCTACACCTGTCCTGGGGTGGATAGCCTGAATATAAGGAAAGGAGAGAGGCTTGCTAGCTGCCACAGATGCTGTTCCTTCCTTTCGGCACTTGCTATTTTGCTATTTTCCACCTCCATGAACTGCTGCTGCCCTTTGCCATGTGTGACTCTGCCTTGGAGGCAGCTGAGTATGGACTGAAACCTCCACTAACTGTGAGCTTAATAAACCTTTCCTTTCTTAACTTTGGGTGTCAGATATTTTTTCCCAACAGTGATAGAAAAGTAATCAAGACACTGTACTAATCAGGCACTTGCAATAGTCTTTACTCAGAACCCGGCTTACAGTAGAACAATTCCAATGTCAGTTTCTATAATCTTCAATTTAGTTTCATGAGATAGACTAAAAATAATTAGCTTTGTGTATACACATTTCACCTACTTAGAAAGTGCCTTCTCTAGGGCAAGTTTTACTCCAGGACTCCTGCACCAGTGAAGTAGATTATTCTCTAGATTTTGATTATTTATATTTTGGTTGGAGAAAATGTCACACAAGTCAATGAAACATGATATTCTTAGATTAAAAGTGACCTGTGAAAAAACCTGAAGCAGGATAGAAGAATAAACCACAGTACTAGGAACAGAATTGTTTCCCTTGAAGACTTACATGTTGAAATACTTCTAATATGCTGGCATTTGGTGATGGCGCTGGTGGGGGGGTCATTAGATGTATATGAGGTATGAGGTCCTTAGGCTGGGGCCCTTGTGATGGGATTAGTGGCCTTAACATCAATTTCTCCTCTTTGGTTTCTATGCCTCAAGAGTCTGCTAATCATGCCTCATGCCTAGGATCCCAGCGATCTTGACCATCACTTTTTTTGCTTTTGGAATCATCTGCACCATCCCATATTTCTTTGAAAGCCATCTGGATTTGAGATTTTCCTCATTTCCTTGCACCATTAGAATTTGCCTTCCATGTGTCCATAGCTGATACGTGCTAACATACCTGAAGGACATCAGCTATCTCTCCCAGATAACAGCTGCATTTTGCAGGGACCTACTCAAAGCAATTTGCTTCCAATAAATGACAAACATGATGGGATTCCAGGCACTGAGAGGGCTACTGCAAGGGTATTTTAGAGCAGACAGGTCTATAGCATCCAAACTACACAGCGTAGATAATTACACTTTTCCTTTCACAGCTGGCTTTTCCTATATACAGAAATTATGGACTCCCTAGAATATACTCCAAATTGACACATAAGAAAAAACTAGATATGTTTAATTCCAAACACTCTAAAAAAGGATCTAAGTTGTAATTTAGGGTGAATACTGACTATAATTGCAGTAGACTGTATTGCAATACATTTATATAAGACCTAGGATGAGCAATTCCTTGTTAAAGGTTTTCAGATTAGAATCCAAATTTTAAATGCTAAACCACACAAAGGAATTGTTGGACCCTTCTTAAACAGTTAAAGCCTAGCTCCCAATTTACAAGAAATTTGGCCCTGGAAGATATTAAATAGAGTGGTGTCACTAGTCAGAGCTCATGAAATGCAGGCACAGAGACAGTACTGATCAAAAAGAAAATTAGAATAAATCAATATTAAAATATTTAAATCTATAATAATGTGTTCAAAACACAATGCTGAAGAACATTATCATTGGAAGTGAGAAACCAGTGCTAAGTCACTTATAGTCTTTTCTGAGCAACTTTCCTCCCTTGATTTCAACTCATTAGGCTAATATTAGCTTCTAGTGTAATAGAGCAATTTTAACTGTACTATACACAAATTACTCTAGCTTTTTCTAGTAATAATCCTTTCAGTAGACCTTTAGCAACTGTTACAACTCTAGAAAAATAACAAAGCATTTAGAAATAAGATGTTGTTAGGAAGCCAGTAGATTATATTTATCCAGAGGGCAGAGATGAACATTTTCCTTTTAAGTTGACTAGATTGAGTAGCTACCATCAAAAAATTTCTATAAAAAGGAGCAAGCTTGCCACTTCTGAAAAGTGATGAAGGCATTTGGGGAAAGGGTTTTCCATAGAGGGTACACTCCTTAAAGGTGGGATGGATCAGGCATGTTGGGTATCAAACACTGAGAAGATTGTGGTGGAGGATAATAAGCTATAGGGGACTTTGGACAAGGTGCAGGATGGACTGGCATCAGGCCACTACATCCCAACTTCTTCTCTGCATCAAGTGAAGAACTACTGCTGGCTTCTGAAACAATGAGATGGTGGCTCAACAGGCTTTAAAAGAATCATGATGGCTTTTATATTAGGAATAAACATAGGCCATTGCCAATAACTCAGATGATTGATGATAGCAAATTCAAACCCAAGTGCTTGGCATGTTATGAGTCATAAACACTCAGATTCTGAATCTGTTGTGAAGCTGAAGCCAACAAGGTTTCCTGATAGACTGGACATGGAATCAGAAAGAATAAGAAGGGTGAAAGATGACTCCAGGGCAGGCAGCATGAGCAAATGAAAGGATGGGGTTGCCACAAGCTGAGATGGGGAATATTGCAAGTGGATTTAAAGAGGAAAATCAAGAATTGATCAGAAAAACAAATGAAGATATTAGATCACCTCTACTACTGGAGTTTGATGTGGGAATAAAACACTGTGTGATACGCTAGAAATAGAAGAGTTGATATCATTCATTAGAAATAATATGAAAGGGAAGACTGAGGCCTAGAGGAGCCCTGTGAGAAGAAATTAGGGAGAAGAGAAATTAGCTGAAGAGGTTGCAGAGAAACAACAGCACCTAGCTTTTCCAAAGAAGCCCACAGAAGAGATCACCTGTATTAGGAAAGGTTTAATCGACTCTGTCAGATGTTACTAGGAGGCCCAAGATACTAACTATCATAGCACGGAAACCACTGTTGACCTGAGAAAAGAAATTCTTTTTGTCCTTAGGGAAGACAGTCTGACAGGATTGGAAGAAGTGAAAGACAATAAATAGAAGATACTTCTTTGAAGAGCTGTGCTAGAAAAGGAAACAACATGAAAGGAGGTAGAAATGGGAGGGAGAGAGTCAAGATTCAGAACCTCCTCAAGATGGGAAAATATCTGGATTTTTATGTTTCTGTCCAGTGGAGTGGGGGAAAAGGATAAAAGGAGAAAACAGCTGAGGTCACAGACTTGCGGAAGAGAGAGGGGAGGGACTCGTAGGACCCAGACCAGCTTTCACCAGAAAAGAGGCCTATTTGTTGAGGCTCCTATGCAACAGGTTACATTGGGCTGGGAGCCTCTGGTTGTTTCCATTTTTTTCTCAGTGAGGGATGAAATAGGGTAAGAAGAGTGAGGAAGTAAGGAGAGCTCGAATAAGAGAAGGAAGGATAGTGGAATGTATTTATACCACAAATCAGATGATTTAAATATAGCCAAACAGTTTCAGGAGCTAGAGGTCTGAGACGCAGGTTTTTGTAGAGTTGGTCTTCTGAAGGCACTGAGGAAGAACCCGTTCCAGACTTCTCTGCTAGTTTCTAGCAGGTTACTAGCAGTCTTTGCCATTCGTTGGCTTGTAGAAGCAGTTTCCTAATCTCTGCTTTCCTTCACACAATTCATTTTTGTGTGTGTCCCCAAACTTTTCCATTTTCTAAGGACACCAAGTGGGCTTACTCTAGTGAACTTAATTACAACCATAATGACACTATTTTCAAACAAGATCGTATTCTGAGGTACTGAGATTTCAACATAATTAATTTGTGAGGGACACCGTTCAAACTGTTAACAAGTGGTTAAGGAGAAAAAAGCAGGCTAGAAGATGAATGTGTTTATTTGGCAGGAGAAGTAGCCACATGTAACACTATCATAATTCCAAAATAAGTCCATTCAGCCTAGGGAGACATTTTCTCCACTAACTTCTAGCTGAATGGTGAGAGGATGTGGTAAAAAAGAAATGGATTTTAACCGAAATTTTTGGTTTAATCAATATTAAGGCTTCAAAGATGTATATTAATTCCTGGTTATTATGATTTGTCAGGAGATAAAGCTGGATTGGGAAGGAAGTGTGAACTTGAAACTAGGAGAATGAGGAAAAGTTTTAGGATCAGTGCATTGGAATTGTGGTATGGTAGAAGGCTGGTTGAATGTGGCACCTGGGGAATTAGATAAGAGTGAGGAATGGAATTAAATGAAATTGAAATAAGACAGCGCTTAGCTCCTGCCAATCACAGTTAACATATGACAATAATAAGAAGGGCTGAGCTTAGGTAGTGGACAACATCAGTAGGGAAGCAGAGCCAAGGTATTGAGAGTTCGTTGCTTTGGAAGGGCCATCTGTGTACATGCTGAAATTATAAAGTTCTCAAACATTCACTCAAATATTTATGTACCATCTCTTATGCCCTCAATAGCTGAGGATTCTATTGATGACAAAGCTCATGAAACCTGGCAATAAAGCCACTATTAAGCTCAGCTGTCCCTATGAGAATGTAGCAACTGATTTTAGACTGGCCTATGCTTATTTATAGGGAAACAGAAAATCGAAAAGGAAAAACAACTTGGGAAATGTTAACACTGAATCTTCTCTCATATCCAAATGAACAATTAATCCGGAGCAAAAGAAAAAAAAAATCCTCCTTCACTGCTTGTTTAAAAAATTATTATTATGATTGGGCCTCCTCTGTAGCTTGTGTTCATTGTGCTGATATGTGTGTTTCCTGGCGACACCACACACTCTAAAAGCTGAGGAGTAAGCAAAAATAGTGCTTCTGCTTAAACCCTTCACAGTTTATGGCCACATTTACATAACATTAAATAAGTCAACAAAGGCATCATTAGCTCCCATTAAAATATGAGCAAAGAAATTTAAACGAACAAGACAGGCTAATTGGTAAGTAATGTTGTGTATCAAAAATTATGACTGTAAGACACCCCAGTTAATGAGAAGCCCTACAATCATGCTTGCTACATATTTAAAAATTAGATGAAGGTGAAAAGAAGTTAACGGAAAAGAAGATTTCCCCCTTCATAGAT
Organism: Capromys pilorides; assembly: GCA_004027915.1. Lineage (NCBI taxonomy): Eukaryota > Metazoa > Chordata > Mammalia > Rodentia > Capromyidae > Capromys > Capromys pilorides. The sequence continues at coordinate 6,587 of PVKN010011992.1, forward strand.
GCTCTTTTATCTGTTTTTCAAAGGGAAAAACTATTAAGGATTATTTTGGTCATCCACTTTGATAAAAGATCTCCTATGTAATTTATGTAGTTTTTACTATTTTATTCTAATTTGATGATAAACAGGGAAGCCACAACCAGAGTAGAGGGCAAGGACAGAGCTCTTGAGTAATGCCAGTCAGGAGGAGGTCCTTCTACCATCTCTAGCCTTGTTTGTGAGATGACCTCTCTCCTTTCCTTTCTTTATGAAAACAGAGGACCAACCTTGGGCACATATGCTCTCCAAACCAGCAATATGGCCATCCACTGCATGTCAGTGACAGGGGTTCTGATTGTCTTCAGCCTATCAGGCCTATTTGAGGTGCAATTAAAAACTTCTGGGCTTCTCTCCCAATCAACTAAATTAGAAGCTTGGGGAGACATGTCTGTAGTTGAGAAAAAACTCCTCTCCATTTAAAAGGGCAGTCAAAGTTGGAACGGTAATCTTAGCCCTCTAGCTAACAAAATAGCAGCAGCTAATATTTACCAAGCAGCCACTATGTGTGAGGATTTTAATAGGATGTCTGTTTTATACTTAATTTCCAACATTTTCCATTATTAGAGACTATGTAGGAATAGTAATATACTTCATTCAAGGGAGTATCTCCTAATGGTGGTATTTCAGACACTGAGGTTAGAAAGTAGAACATATTGCGTAGGAGAGTGTCTTAGTTATTTTCTTGTTGATGAGACAAAATGCCCAACATTCACAAGTGAAAGCAGAAGTTCATTTTGACTCAGCAGCTGCAGAGTTGCAGTCTATAGTCAGCTGGTTCCAAGGAAGGCTGAGTGGAAGGCAGGAAGCAGAGAGGGAACACTGGAAGGGAAGGGATTTATACCCTTTGTTACGGTCAGGGGTTTCCAAGGAAAGAGACTTAATACTGTTGTATAATATGCACTTAAAAGAGTCAAACGCAGAAGTGCAGAAATGATCTGTGCATGTATTGGAGACCTAAGAATCCAGGAGAGAGCATGGACCCCACGGCAGCATTTTCCATGAGTCCAGCTGAACACCTAGAGCCCAAAGCATTGTCTTCCACAATTCCAACTGCAGCCCTAGAGCACACAGCTATGTCTCGTGCAAGCTTGTATCAAGGTATGCACTGCAAGGGCCCAAGTGTCGGTGGCAGAAGCTAGAAAGTCTGCACCAGTGGGATGAAGTATCTGTTCCAGCAGGCCAAGGGATCTGCTCTGGAACCAGGAAGCTGTGCTCAAGGCACAGACCTGAGCTCCCCTGAAAAGAACTGCAGCAATCCTCAACCATAGCCAGCATCCAAGCTCTTCTGAACAGCTGAGTTCATATCAGGAAAACCAGCACAACAGGCTTCTCCAGGAGAATCAACAGCATGCCATCTTGCCCTGCAGTTCTCCTTTCGTTCTTTTGGCAACAAGCCCCAGGTGGGCCTCCCACACCCAGCGCCATGCTGATTCATTTCAGCTGGGTGTTACAAGCTGCCCTTGAGGTAGCTCACACCCTTCCAGACCACACCCACAGGGACCCAACTCGTCCCACCTGGCTTCACCTCCCAGTGTCCCAGCCAGCTGCGAACCCATCAGTCGACTCATCCATTGATGGGAATCAAACCCCTATGGGCCAGTCACCTCCCAAATGCCCCAACTGTGAGCACATATGGCTTTGGGGAGACATGTAGGTATAAATTGTAAGAGAGAAAATACAGAAAGGACATCTCTCTGGTCTCCTTCAGGTGATTCCAAACTGTCTGCAGGTTGAATTGGTTTCAAACCATGTTATTTGAGAACCTTAGGGGTGCAATGTCCAGTGCAGAACCTGTCTTGGCTTTGTTGTACACTATGGGATCCTTTTGAAACCAGTTTTCTCCCTCTCTATCTCTCTCCCTCCCCACTTTCTCTCCTTGCCCACCTCCTCCACATCTCCTCCCCTCCCACTCCCCCTCTCTCTATGCGCATTCCTGAAAGTGCCTGTGTATTGAGAAAACTTGTAGTTTTGAAGCTTTTTCTTTAAAAAAAAAAAAGGTGGAAACAGCAATAATTTTTTGAAAGCTGATGACTTTATATAGTTCTCTTAGCAAAACCTGAAATAACTGATAAAAGGGCTGACACTTTTTAATAAAACTCTGAGAATGGCCCAAGAACAGCTTCTTCTTGGACTGTCTCTATTGCCCTCTGTCTCGCTAAGCTGCCCACTAGTTATAGAGGCTCCATAACTAGGGTTGTCTCCGGGGAAAATAAAAGCGTAGTATTATGGGAAATGCTGCCTTAAAATGCATGTGGTAAAATGAAATCTTGTTGTATTTAAACTCTCAGAAATAAAGATTAATTTAGTAAATTTTAAAGGTTTTCAGCAACATGCCAGCCTGAAGTAAGCAGAGGCCTTCATTACATCACTGGAGTTCTCAGTTCTGCCCTTCAGAGAGAGGGACCATGGGCTGTGGCACCTGTAGTGCCTTACCTGTGTGTACCTGAAGTCACAAAACCATGACTTCTTTCTGGAAATCAAAGTTGAAAATCTTCTACCCCAAAATTTGTCTGAATTTGACATTCCAAAATGGTTCTCTGTACTGGGGATGGTCTTCTTCAGGTCTACTACTTCTTTATTTCTTTATTTAAATCAATCCAGAAATCCAAATCCTTTAAGAGCCTTTGTTTTATTTTTTATTGTTTTTATAATAATTAATACATTGCATATTGTTTTCTTCATCATAGTGGTTCAGAATACAAGATGCAGACATGATTTCTTGTCCAAACATCATTAGTACAGATCTTTCTTTTCATTGCACAAAGAGAAAGTAGCTGTATGTTTAGTCCAATAGTCCATAACAGTAGTGGATTATCAGCTCATCTGGCATTATTGGAAGCTGTTGACTTGAGCCTTTTATAACTCAGCATATTAATAAGGCATTCCTTTTTATACTTTGTCGTTAGGCATTTCTGCTGGATGGTTAAGACCAAGATAAAGCAAGACCTATATTGCAAAAAAAAAAAAAAAAAAAAAAAAATGTAACTTATGTATCTGATAAGGTCAGTCAAGTCTCCTCAGGATTTATCCTTTGTTTATTGTGTCATCCAACAGACGTAGATGGAAACACTCCATCCTACATACCAAGCCAGGAGCTGAGAATGTAGTAGTGAGCAAAACAGTAATTGTCTTTGTCCTAGTGGTGTTTGCATCCCCTGAGGAAGGAGGACATTATATGGTTGACTCAACTACCACTTCCTTAAAATTTTGATTATATTATAGTCAAACATCCAGGGAGGGTTGTGAGTATATAAGAGAAAGCTTCACCTCGTTTGTGAAGTCTGATAGAGTTTAGGAAAAGGGTTCTTTAAGCAGAAATTGGACATAGCTGGATCAAGAGCAGGGACGACATCTATAGCAGTGGTAAGAGCCAGTGTAAAGACCCTGGGAGCAAGTAGCACTCCAGTTGTCATGGATTGAGAACAAGGAAGGAGGGTTTTGTGACTGGGGTAGAATGAGCCACGACATGAGGGTCAGAACTGAGAGCTAAGGAGGACCACATGCAAGAAGTGTATGGTTTTATCTTAATTACATTGGTAAATTTTTGAAGATACTCTTGGAAGCAAGCAGTTGACACCCTAAACTATGCAGTTTAAAAAAATCACCCTGGCATAGTGTGTAAGTAAGATTGGAAACATCTAATGGCAAAACTTTGTAGGATCGCTTTGTAGGACTGCTGCAGGTATCCATCGGTGCGGATGATGACCTGACCCATGCTGAGGGCTGTGTCAGGTTCTTGGTTACACGGTCCACTTGACAGTGGGATTCCCAATACACTGACTGACAGGAGAGGTCTTACCAATAAATAAATACAAATTAGCATTCCTGGGCTGAAAGACTGAGAGAAAAGATTATCTTATACTAGCCAGCTGTACTTTGGAAAAAAACACAAACCTCTGTTGATCATTTCATGATTTATTAAACAAAATTCTATTTGAAATTGACAAGTTAGGAACATAAAAGTCCATGTTTCTTTTCACTTTTTATTTTCTCAGTTTGCCCAGAGACTCACAGTCCAAATACTAGGGCATCCTCGAGGACCTCTTAGGTGGGCCTGGATCTCTGCTTTTGAATGTACCAAGGGGAATCAGCCACAGACTGCCATCAAGCCCGCTGGGAATGGGCTTAGGGAGACACTTCTTGTGTCCAGTACTAGAAAGGCAACCAGTCTCCGTGTGTGTATGTGTGTGTGTGTGTGTGTGTGTGTGTGTGCTATTCTAAATGCCAACCCTTTTGGCCACCTGTCCTTCCCAGTCTAGGAGAATGTCATGACTGATCTATGAGCAGAAGAGCTTTACAATTTCTGAGAAATACTCTACCACTCTTACTCTATACTCTCATTTTGTGTGTGCATGTGTTTGTGTGTATTAGGTTGTGTGTTGTGTTGATTTATTTTCCTCTTCATTTAACTTGTTTTTTGCTTAGTTTAAGAAAAGGCAAAAACCTTAAGCATGCATTAGAATGATTTGGAGGACTTGTTTAAATATAGACTGTTGTGTTTCTGCTCTAGAGTTTCTAAGTCAGCTATAGAGCTGGACTTGAAATTTGCACATTTCCAGTCAATTCTCAGGTGGTGCTGAGGCTGTTGCTCTGGGAACCACATTTGAAGAACCACTGGTCAAACTGATGCTGACCCTGATGAGCTGCACTTAATGAATGCTCAAATGCCTCCTCTCTGTTGGTCTTGTAACTTCTTTCAGGCCTGTGAAAGTCCAATCCCATTATGTTAGTATTCTCCTACATTTTTCATTGCCCCAAAGGCTGAATTCTTTTGGGGTCCATGGAATTACCTGTACTTTTCTACTTATACATCGACATTCTCTTTTCTTTGTATAGGACTTGGCACATTGTCCAGGCTAATTTACCAGTGTTTCATAAGTGAATGAATAAATAAGACAACAGTTCAGGATGAATTCCTGACAATGACCTCATAGTACTATCCAGAATATTCATCTGGAAGTGAATCTTATTTCTATTGACTCTATTATTTAATCTGAGAATAAAGGGCTCATAATATGTACTTTGCTTTTATACTGGTAAGGCATTATCTCCTGCTAGAAAAGATTTTTAAATCCAATTATAATAAAGAAAACAGTTAAATAAAATATTACCATATGAGAATACCCTTTATTGTTGATTGACATATCTAAAATCACTAAGCATTGTAGCTTGTGAGAAGAAAAGGTCATCATGCATATTAGGTGAGACTTTGATCTGACGTGTTTATGGAATTATTGAATCCATTCAGTTATCCATTTACTTAGCTTCTTATGAAGTAACTACAGCGTTTTAGGCACAAGTGAATCTAACATTCATAAGAAAATTTAGAATTTATTTGGTGTCAACCTTTTCCCAACACTTGAATCCCCTCAAATTGTCATTGGATGGCTTCCTAATAGCTGCCTGGACATTTTTAGTAGCGAGAGACCCATTAACTCATATGAAAGCCAATCAGAATCACTGCTCATGGAGGTGAATTACTTCCCTAAAATTGCTGCTGTTTCCCCAGTTTTGGCCTCTTCAAGTGGGAACACAGGGCTAATTTCTACTTCCCAGGACAGTCCTGTGAAGTGAGGACAGTGGGTGTTCTCCTTGAGGCAGAGCATGGACAATCTCTAGATGGCCCAGATTGGAACCCCTGGCCTCAAATGTGAGACTCCGGGGAAGTTGTTAAGATGATCCTTTCCTTATCTGTAAAATGGGGATAATATCAGGCTTCCAAAAATTTGGGGCCAATGAACAAACTACATCCAGTGAACTTAGAATAAAGCGTGGCCTATAATTAATAGTCAATAATATTGATTGCTTTTAATCTTATGATTCTTCCTTAAAGAAGAATCCTTAGAAGTTCAACTAAACACCCTCCCATTAGAAATTCATGGTTCTTCCCAGCTCTGGCTGCTCTCTTCTCCTTGGTCTTTCCCAAGTGTACTATACCGCTTTCACTGAGGTGCTCAGAACTAGCACAGGATGACGATTATCATCCCTAGTCCTGGAATTTGGCATGATGAGAGGAACAGTATTAATAAAATAAAAACATACATTAAGTGCCTATTACCACAGGGATTATGCACACTCTTTAAATATATCTTTTGTTTGTTTGTTTTTTTTTTTATAAAATAGCAGCTGAGTAAGATGGGTACAGAGGCTCATGCAAGAACATGTTGCTAAAGGGTTGAGGACCCAAGATCCAAACTGATCTCCTGGCTTTGAATGTGTCTGTCTTGCGATTCTGCATGCTGGTTCATTGTAACCAGGAAATTTCCAAGAAGCCACAGGCCCCCATCTTTAGCAGGGGATAGTAAGACCTGCAGCAGAACGTGGGACAAGTGTTCTTGCAACAGCTTTATTCACTCACTGTTGAAATCTTTATTCTCCATCTAGTCTTTGGATCTCTTGGATTGGGCAAACATAATTCTCTTGGGAAGAGAATAATAACATCCAGAAACCACTAAATTAGTTGGATTTCAATTACCAGGATAAGGAAAAGAAAAAGACATAGGGTATTATCTCCTGATGCCAAACATTTACTGGTGTATTATTAAACTATTGCAGCTACTCTTATTATTACTGAATAGTTCATAGCAATAATGATAACCAAGGATTGGCACTGAATGTCACGAGCAGGGACTCTTTTTGGATTGGCAGCAGTGCCAACTGCCATGCCTTAAGCATTCCCCAACCCCATGCCAGGACTCTGCCAGGGCTGCATGGCCAGGCTCCCATACACACTGGACTAATCCAGGGAACAAACCACTGAGACTGTTGCCTTCTCATGGCCAAGGAAACAGATTCAGATTTAGAACAGATTCCATGGCTTATCTCCTAGATAATAGATGTAGGGATGGGGTTTCCATTGCAGGGTATTTCCTTTTGTAGTCACAACTCAATCTTGGAGCCTTTCTATGCATTTCACACATTGCTTTGACTAGATGTGTAGGCAGTCTTCCTTCCACACATGGCGTCCAACCAGCACCATGATGAAGAGGCTTAGTGACCGTTTTATTGGGGAGGATACACTCCTAGCCCTCCAGCCACAGGAGTTATAGTGAAAAGACTCCGCTTTCAAAGAAAGGACAGGTAAATTACTAGTAAACACATCTTCATGTTGAGGGAAGGAACATACTTGGACAAAGCAGTATCATGCATGTTAGGTGACTTGATTCATACAACATCCCTGTGAGGTGTTCCTGTCATTCATATTTCATAGTGGGGTGCTGAGGGTAACAACAGTGAGGGGTTTGCTCCAGATTCCTCAGCCAGACTTAGTTAGGGGTAAGCATCACGCTGGTTCTTTCTGATTTTAGGACATCTGGATCTCTAACTTTGGTATCTTGCTTTTTATGGTCATTAGTTTAAAATAAAATAAAAAGAAAACATTAATGGAAAGGACATCCTAAAAGAAAGGAACAAATATAGATTAGCAATGGGAAAAATATAAAACTATCCAAATCCCCCATTTCAAGACAACTTCAATCAACACACTGGTATATTGCTTTCCAAACTGTTCCATTTCAGAATATACACATACATGTACATATACTTGTCTTTAAAGGAAGGAGTATTATATGTATTAATTCAGGGCTTGTTTTTATTTCCTTCACAGTGCAATTATGCACTTATTTCCATGTTGGCCTTTATAGTGCTCCATACATAATCATTTTTAAAAGCCCGTTCTAGCCCACAATTCCAGTCTCTTAAAGTCAAACAAATGAGCCTTAGTATTCCATTTTGTGCTTTATCTCCAAGGCCATTCAGAGAGTATTGGGCCAAATAAAATAAAAACAAAAGAAAGAGAAAAATATTACTTCCCAGTAGTCTTAGCTAGACATAACAGTAAATCTTGACTTCCCCTTCTCCCTCCTCCAAATTCCACCTGAATGCAAGTAAGACAGTTTAAGTAAGACAGCTCTAGACTGGAATAGATTATGAATTTAGAGAAGCATCTTAAACTCAGGCCACGCCAGGAAATCACAAAGAGTCTCCTATTGCCTTCATTGGGGTAGAGTTTTGTACTTAGTTAAACAAAGATGAGGCTAATGTTACCTGTACTCTGACTACTCTGATAAGGGCAAAGTCTGCAATCTTAACTAATCCCCCCAAGCCGTTGTAGTGGGCAATGAGAAGATCCCTCCTGCTGACTCAGGAGAGAAAATGCACCCAGCCATTGATGGAAGACCTTTCCCAAGCTCTCCCCTTACTGGCCATTGTCACAGTTTAACAAGATAACTGTGTGGATCCATCTGGGTCCCCCTTGCTGCCCTAGGAAAGCATATTTCATCAGAACACAAAACACCTACTTTAGAGGCTGGCCCTGCTCTGCCAGATCAGATGAAGTTTTCTCTGTAAAAAAGAATGAACAGAAGAAACTGAGAAATATAGCAATGGAGAAAGAGGAGCTCTATGGGGTTGAGTCTAGACAGGGAATGTTCCAATGAATTAGCTATGGTTACTTGTTTAATGGTATGGTGTGACCTCCACTTCAGGCATCACAGGCATTCATCCCTGTGCTTCCCCGTGTGCATGAGAATTTCTAGGCAAAGCACCGTCTCTGTTTGAATCCATGCCAACCATCAAAGGTATACAGCAGGATTGCTGAAAGCAAGAGAAGGGCTGATGGAATCTTAATAGTTCTAGAAACTCACTCCTTCCTCTCCTTGGAGCCCCATTAATAGTGTAGCTGGTAACATCAAATAATGTTGATTCCCTTTCCTACGACTGCTATTTTGGTTCTGTTGCCATCTTCAAACTCTATTTCCCGTGGTAATTATTATGCTTTCTGTATTTCCAAATGTCAGCTTATTTTCGAAGGAAAGAAAACCCCTCACATAAAACAGCTAAAGGAGCCAAAATAGAACAATTTGTTATATTAAGCAAATACTTATTTGCATAATTGTGACTCTCATTTCTATGTTAGCACAGCAGCAAAACCAACAGAGTTCAATTCAGCAAGGCAGCACGTGGTGTGCAATACCTTATGTCTCTCTGGGGAGGAGCTGGGAAGGAGAAGTCAACAGTAAACCACTTTCCCCTCCAAGGCCAATGTTTGAATGAACATTAAGAATCTTCCTTAGTATATCACTGCCCCTCACTTTACTACTTCGGGAAAAATTTTAATGTGTTTCATAGCTTACATTTTTATCCTGGCATTATATTTAAGACAAAATTTGTGAATCTGGGAGTATGGATCAGAGTAGAGGACCTCAGTCCCTATTCACCTCCCTGCCAAATGTTATATAAAGTTAAAAACTAAATACAAAACAGAATATAAGAACTTTATGTCTCTTGGAAAGTGGGTCTCCAAATACAGCCTGAATTGCTGGACATGTTGGTGCATGCCTATAATCCCAACTGGTGCAGAAGGATTGCTACAAACTGAAGCCCAACCTGAACTACATAGTAAAAACTGTCTCAAAATACCCACCACACACACGCACGCACACACACACACACACACACACGCATGCACACACACACACGCATGCACACACACACACACACAGAGAGAGAGAGAGAGAGAGAGAGAGAGAGAGAGAGGCCTCAATGTATTCCAAGAGAGCTCAACTATCTCTCCTAATAATTTCTAAAAAGAGCAGATATAGTGGAAGATTCTGTTTCTGCTTAGGGGATTTCTTGCTATGTTATTTAGGAGCACTGTTGCTATACAGAATTATGCAGAGGTTAAACCTATGCTAGGTTCCTTGAAATCAAAGTTATGGTAAGATATCTCAGAACATGGTGTCTATAGGTATGTATATTAATTTAGGTGAATTTGAATAACTTTCATATTTAAAATGTACAAAACATTTGATAGAAGTTAACTCAATGTATAGTGACTTACAATATTATGAGGCTGATCTTTTTTCTGCATAGAAAAAGTTTTTCCAAAATCATTTCACTCCAGTGAGCATATGAAATATCACACTGCCTAAACTGAGAACCAATGTTTTCTCACTTAGAGAATCTATGGCTTTTACATCGGTCTTTAAATCTAGATTCCTACTCACTGAGGGGGAAATATCCAATATCTGAAGCAACTCTGGAATTTGGTCTTTTGAAGGCTCAAGCACCCAATCAGTAATTTGAAGAGCTTAGCTGTTTAAAACATGAGCTGTGCAGTCAGGTCGGGGGGAAATAATTCCAACTCTGTCACTGAGAGCTGTAGGACTTTGGGTGTGTAACTTGACCTTGGGGAGCATCACTTTTCTTACTTGTAAAAGAGATCAGAAAAACGTCCACCACCCAGAGTTTCTGTGACTCAAAGTAGAGGTAAAGTCTGTGAAATGCTAACCAAAATACCCGGTACAATGTCAACCAAACATGTTGATTATTTGTCATTAACATATGGTGTGCTACTTTGCAAAAAGATTTAGTTCTGAGCTCTATGTTTGGGAAGGAGACATGAAAATAAGAAATTCAGAGACTGGCTTAATAAGGGGGCCACTGGGTGAGGGGTGGAAGGAGTTGGCAATGGATACATAAATCCATTTTAATTGCCATTTGAAACTAGAATCTTGACCTCTGCAAAGTGGCAGCATGATCTTCTGTCACCAGAGCTTCCATTAGTCAAAAGTGGGGCTTGAAAGTAGTTTGTTTCAAATTATCCACCAGCACACCAAGGGGATCATTTTCTCCCCTGGAATCTTCTGCTAAGCTTACAGAGTTTACGGTTCCCATAATGCACATGTACAGTATCTATTTCATTTAATTTGCTATTAACACTTCCAGTTTCACTTACTGCAACACAGCTGGATAAAAAGAACTGAAATCTGCCATGGATGGTAAAATTGGAGTGGAGGTATTAGCAGTTTTATTTGCAAACCCACCCTTCTTTCACTTATCTTGTGTCATGCCATAAATTCCATTCAGTACACAATTATCAAACCCAGCTTTAGACCTCTAATGGTTACTGTGCTTTTTCACCAAGCCATTTCTAACACTGGTTTCACCCCACCTCAGCATAACATAAGAGCATAAAGTCTTTTGCAAAAAAGTACTGAGTAAACAACAATTTTTAAATATCTCCCATCCATATATCAAAACTTAAGTGTTAAAAAAAAATCTAAACTGGAACCAATAACAAAGGTCCCAATTTCTTCTAGTTGTGGGATTTATCGTGCTACAACTTTCTGTGACAAACAAATGAAGAAGGACTTAGATGAGCTTGTTCCAACAAAAGGCAAGGACTTAGTCCGAGGCTTTCTGGGAACCAGAAATGGGAAACTGTTCATCTGTGATGCGTTGATGGCTTCTGTATTTCTCTTTCTTGGAACGCATCATCGTATCTACTTGCTGTGCCCCTGATTGAAGTCCCTTCTTCTCCAGGCATATTGGCTATCCCTGCTAATTTCTCAAATTGCATCTGAAGCCATTGAATCAAATTTCCCATTTTCTCTCTCAAGTGAAAAAGTACCCTCGAACAGGCAACGCACTTTCAAAACTGAAACTACCGTTATGAAATCAAAACAACATCACAGGCAAGTCTTCGGAAGGCTTGTGCATCAAATGTGTTTAAAAATCTTCTCCCTTATTCTAATTTTTGTGCATCTTGCAATCCTTCAAACTTAAATGTATATTGGTTTCTTTAATCTGTTCTTTTGTCAGAGAACACACACACAGAAATCACTGCAATAGTAACATAGCATTTTCTTCTATATGACTGCAAATTTTTGTTTGAATTTAGGTTTATTTTCTGTATGCAAAGGTTTGTGGACAGGATAATGAATAAAGAACTTATATAATTGTGTAAGCATTCTTACAGAATAAGAACTGCCAATACACACACTATCTCATTGTTTAGCACTGATTCTGAACATAGTTCCTGAAATAATATTTTCAGGGCTTTCTCACTGAGAAGCCAAAACCTTCTTGTACATCTTTCAATGTAGAGCAAGTTGCCTACGGCTATATCAAGCTTGTTGTTTTTAGGACAAAGCCTTTCACTCTGTGACTTTCTCCTTTCCAGGCAAGGAAGGGGAAGGGGGCAAAGCAGAGTGGAATGTAAGACCTATTTTGAAATACATGAGAGTTAGATACTCCCAAAATTCCAACAAGATTACACACACAAAGCAGTCTCATCTGGTAAATATTACATTCTGTTTTTGTCTTTGGTTGAGTTTTTACACAACTTGACAGTCTGTGGTACTGTGCCACATTTCAGAGCTAAGGTTTGCAAACATCTGGCTCATGGGCAGCATTCCATCCCCCACAGCCTCCAGTGTCTCTGGGGCGAAGTGTTTGCAACATACCAACCGAGGTGGAAAACAAGGATTTTCCTAGAGAACAATGGGAGCCAGTGAGGCATCCTGCCTTTCAGAGTTCCTTCAGAGATGGAGCCACAGAAGTAACCCACTTGCTGCTACCAGATGCACATGAGGGGGTTAGAAGACTTGGACCCCTCAGCTGAGTGGCCAGCTGGTTGGATCCTTTTAGATTGTTGGCAAAATAAAAGCTTCATCAAGAAAGCATCGTAACAATGAAGTCATATAATTTTTTCAGTCATTTCAGTGGAATATTTAAAAACCCATCTTACTATAAATATTGTCCATCAAAGAATGAAAAAAAAAAAAAAAAAAACCATGTTCTGTCCTTCCACTTCTCATTGAGGAATGGATCACAACACCATTCATAGTAATTAAAACATGCAATAATGCCTGTTACTTAGTAAAAGTTACTGAATCTTTGCTTTCATTATTATTACATTCACACTGCTTATCAATATACTATATGTAGTTAAAAGTTATATTTTATTTGTTTGTTTACTTTTGTATTTTAGTACAGGGTCTATAAGGTCTACAGGATCTCAGTATGTAGATCAGACTCATAGTTATTCTCCTGTTTACAGCCTCCCAAAGAGCTGGGATTACAGGCACATGCCACCATGCCCAGTCTCAATCCCCTTCTCAGCATGCTCCAGGGGCGGGACTGGCAGGGCAAGCCAGGGATTGAACCCTGGCCACTGTATCTGCCTAAGCAGGTGCTTTAATCCTCTGAGCTATTTGGCAGGCCCTAAAAGTTATATTTAAAGGCCAGGATTTAATGTTAAATTATGGTAATTGATATACTATATCTCCTTCTTTCCTTTTAGTATCTTTCCTTCCTTTCCTCTTTAAATGCTGTGTTAGAATAGTAGTATATCATTTAACACAGGAAATTCAACAGGTCTACATTTAGAAATGTCTACACTAAAGATTTCTAATTTGGACTGCTACCTAACGTCTCTTTCTCCTAAGAAACAAATATTTGTTCCCTACTCCATAGAAGACAGTTGTCATCCAAAAGCATTGTCATCTTTCCCTGAGGAACTGGTCTCACCCAGTCTCCAGAATTCTTGAAGTTATTAACCTGGAATAAGGAATGTAGTGAGATTCCTAAGAGGATCTGTTAAGTCCCTGCGGTTGTGTATGAACTCTTGTGGGTGATTCTCACCAGATCTTCTAAGGTAGTCATAGAACATAAAAGGTTAAAACCTACTTATATCAGAGAGAGTAAAGGTAGGTAGTGAGTAAAGAAAACATGCTTTGTAGCATTGCAAAAGAAGCACTCTCTCTCGTGTGTAAGTGTTCCATTTCCTCAACTCTCTAGCACTAAGGACTCTTTCTCCACTTGCGATGCAAGCTTAATCTCAGGTTGCCAATTCGCTTTGAAATGGCACACAGAAGTAAACATCTATGAAAGGCTTCCTTTGAAATCATTGAATCATTGAAAACAACTAGGGAACTAATTTCCCATTATCTGGCTTGTATAATTTATTTGTACAGCTATCCTGGCCTAGCATCACTAGCATGCTTCTAGCACACAGCTGGTGCAGAGGAAGGCATCAGAAGCGTGGATCCTAGGATAGGGCAGAAAGTGGGGGCAGAGCCTCACCCTGCTACTTGAAGAAAGGGCAGCCTTGCACATGTTACCTTGCAGACCAAAGACTTCTGTTTCTCATTTTAAAAGGTGGATATAATTTTAGCACTTTCTGCATAAGAAAGTTATCAAGATTAAATAAGAAAGCAGGACTGGCCTGATAGCTCAGCAGACTAAAGCACTTGCTTCTGCAGATGCAGGGACCAAGATTGGATCATCATCATGCATGTAGCCATGCCCTGGGGCACGCTGAGACAGTGATTGAGAGACTGGGTATGGTGGCGCATCTATAATCCTGGTGCTTGGGAGGCTGAGAACAGGAGGAGCAGTACAAGTCTGATCTGTGTAGTGAGACCTTATAGACCCTGTACTACATATATACAAAAAGAAAGCAAAGGAATGTAGTGTATTTTAGCTATAAACGATTCAGTATATCCTTCTAATACATCTATTAGGTAAATAGTAGATTTTCCATCTTGCAGACAAGGAGACTAATATGAAGAGGAGGAAGAATATTACTGCAACCAGTTGGCCTACAGGTGACAGAACTGATCCCTTTGCATTATAGAAGTTTCTCCAGTATCATTGATTTAAGCAAAAGCTAACTGGGATGGTAGGAATAATAGTTATTCAGTGATGATAATAATAGATACAGCAAAACAATAATATTAACCTTG
>PVKN010011993.1:0-21182 GCA_004027915.1 Capromys pilorides
TTTACTATCTTTGTTTCTGCTATTTTTACTCTTTAAAAAAATAAAAATTAAAAAAAAAATAAAGTAAAATCATTACTGTTCAAGGTAAGTGCTATAAAGAGAGAAAATAGCAAAGAGGCCTTTTTCAGGTAGGGGGCTCCAAGGTCTCAGAGGAGGATGGTGATTAACCTGAGACCCGAGGGAGTCAGCCACGGAAGAGCTGAGACAGCATATTCCCAGAGCTAAAATAGCGTAGGCAAAGGCTACAAGGGAGTTTAGCGGCTAGCAGGAAGTAAACAAAGGCCATACGGCTGCTGGATGCTGCGGAGGGCACTGCAAGAAGGATACTAAATGGCGCTGGTCACAAAGTCAGGGGCTTGTGGGTGAAACTCACAAACTGAGCACACCGTGTGGATTTTTCCCCCATGGACAATGAGGGAGACAGGATGTGGTTTAACTTTTTGTGTGTATGTGTATGGGACTGGGGTTTGAACTCATGACCTTGTACTTGCCAGGCAGGCACTTGTGCCATGGAACTATCTCCCCAGCCCCTTGGTTTAACTTTAAGAGATGCTTCAAATGATAGCCTATTTTCCATCTTTTAGATCAGCAAATAGAAAATATTGATAACAAATAGTGCTACGGAAGGTCAGAAAGTACAGGCTGCCCCATCATTGCTGACAAGTCTATGAACAGCTTTATTTCTAAAAGTGGGCAATGTGACTAAAATCTATCAAAATTAAAAATGTATATGACCTCTAACCTGAGAAGTCCTCCCTAGGAGTTTATCTTATGGATGGATTAGTGTAGTGGTGAGAACATCCCCCTGCTCAAGGATATTCACTGTAGCCTGTATGTAATGCTACCAGGTTAGAACCAACCTTGACATTCACTTCCAGGGTAATGAAAAATATGCCCTGTTTGAGCAAGGGTATGATTCAGCAGAGAAAGGGGACTAACAATTCAAGAAAGAGGGGGCAACTAAAGGCAGGAAGGTGCTTATGCACAGTGTTTAGATACCAGGTACCTGGAGAAATACACAGGTAGCTTAGAAGTACCCATGGTCCTAGGAGACAGAAGCAAGGAATAAGGCCAGGAATAAGAGGACTCTTCTTGTGTGCCCTGAGTTCTGCTTCAAAGTTTGTGTTTTTAAAGCAATAAGCAGGTATTAAGCCTTGGAAGTAAATAAGTGACAAGAGAGCATGTAATTAGATGTCAGATAAACAGAGAAGATAAGAACTCAAAGCAAAAATGCTGGTGTTAGAAGCCAACACCTGAGAAGTGTCTGTCAGGACACATTGGGCCAAGTCCCACAGGTGCATAGAGGGTGAATTCTGGATTAATTATAGAAGATTCTGGATCCCTAGAGTCCACAGGACACAGTCAGGCCTTGGGAACCTCTGATTCAGATTCCTCAGCACTCTCTGGCAGCCTGTCTCCATGGACCTTCTGTCTTCCTCTTCCTCTAGGGACTAGCTATATGGATATCTTGAATATTCAGGTAGGGCTACATAGTACCCACTGGCTACAGGTTATGGGATATTTTCCTGTCCATGGCTTGCAAGATGGGAAGATATCCAAAGTCAAGGGAGTAGGATCAGAGCACAACCATTTCCACATTCTTTCATGTCCAAGTCTCAGCCTTTAGAGGAACAGGGTCTCATCTCCAGTAAACTTCCGAGTCTGAGGGATTAAAAAATCAGAAAGGATTTATTTAAATGCACCCTGGTGTGTAAGATACACCAAGCCAGAACCATCTGCTAAACGTTCATAGAAAGTTTCAAGCAGTATGACTGGAGAATGAGGGTGTGGTTCAGTGGCACAGCACTAGTCTAGCATGCAGCAGTCTCTGGTTCAATCCTCAGCAAGGAAAAACAAAGAGAGTGAGAGAGAAGATTTTGACTGTATTTCCAAATTATAACACTTTTGTGTAGACATTATGTACCAGCCCATGTATGAAGCATCTACACTCTAATTGATTCAATTGGCAAAACAACCCTATAAGGTAAAAATGACTACGAACAACATGCTACAAATATGCAGATGGGAACACAGAACTCTAAGTCACCAGAACAAAGGTCATATAGCTGGTAGGTGGCAGTACTGAGATTTGAACACAAACTGACTAAATCTCAGCTCTGATGTCATTAACCTGCCTTCCAACCCTGTGTCTCACCCTGCCAGACTCAGTTTCTTCATTCCTGAGAAGGATACTGATGGGTTTAAATCCTCTGATTGGCATGGAGGGAAAACTTCGACACTATATCGCCTCTGGTGTTTGGACACACCTTCAACAATTCACTTCCGCCAGGATATTGGCCTGAGGGTACATACATAGCCTTAGATGGTTTGGACTAACCCTTATATTAGAGGGAGATTTCTTACTTTCTCTGTTCTACTACATACAAACCAGGAAACTTGTAAGGATTTGACTGCAAGGGGAAGCAACCTTGGGCAGATGGTGAGGCTGGCAGAATCCAGAAGTGGAAGGAGTCAGTGTTCTTAAAGTCCCATTGACAAGCTGCTCCTATTGCAGTGCCAATCACCAAGCCACTACATGTCCTTGTTTATGCCCAGTGCTTGACTATCTCTGGCTTTAACTGCCACTATATCATATTCTTGCTGACAGCACTCAGCTCCCCACTGGTTTTCTGTGTCACAGAAGTCTCTGACACCCAGAGGCCCAGCAGGCCCGGAAGCCAGGTGGGGAGGAAGCTAATCCCCTAGGAACAATACCAGCTGTTGAGGAACGGGACTTTCAGTCAGTGCCTGGGTGGCCTTGTGTGATCACTTCTGGGAAGCATTCTGGATATTTCTAAGGCACAGTAGAATTCAGCCCCCATCACCTGCAGAGGCAACCTCATGTCACCCATATATTAGTTTTTCCTTTCCTCCTGAAGTCACCTCCCACCCAAACCACCTGCACCCACATCCCTGTCTCACCTCTGGTTCCAGCTAGTTGGAGTTAAGATTTTCTGACACTTGCAGGTCAAGCACCCTTTCTAGAGACACCATTGTAGGCACCATTCATTCAACTCCTTCCCCTCCAAGTCCACCCTTATGGTGCATACCTAGTCTGAACATACCGTAGCACAAAGCCATCTGGATTCCAGTGTTTCTCTGGATGCCCCTCACTGCAGGGAGCCCATCTCCCAGGGTGAGCCCCACTCTGGACTCTCAGGTCCTGGATTTCTCAGGACCCTTAACCCTTCCACGGTGCTATAAAGTCATCTTTCCTAGGTAACCTCTGGACCTTTGCTTATGCCATCCTTACCTCCTAAGAACTCTTAATATGCTAGATGAAAAATTCTCATCATCTCTTAGTGAGTCTGAAGCAAGTTGCCTCTTGTTCCCTGACATTCTTCCAGGAAGGATGTCAACCATGACAGGTCCTCTGCTCGTTAAGAACCTGTTTGAGTCCAACCTTGAATCAAGTATTTATGTTCCATACCTCATTTGATTCTTGTGAGGGCCTGGACAGGTGGGATATTGAAACTGTGTGTATTAGACAGGCAAGAAAATTGAGTCATAGAGTACTAGTACCTTACTCAGATTTCAATCCTCCAGAATTCCAGATAAAATTCTGAGACTACACTGTCTCTGGGGTTTGACCTTGCTGAACAGACTCAAACAGCAATAATAACTTGACAAATGGCCTGCCCAGGCTGTTCATCTAACTCTCCCTGGCATGCAGCTGGGTTGTAACCCAGACCATCCGATGAAGCAACAAAGGAGTCTTGAGAGGATGCTGGACAATGCCAGGATTGGCGGGCATGCTGGAGAAGCAGACAAGAACAAAGCTGTATAGTAAGGTCCCTACTTGGTCACTGACACAGGACCCTCATGGCACTGCAGGGGTCTCAGTTCCACCCCACTGCCATAAGCCCATGTGGCTGAGTGGGGGAAACCTACTTTATCCCAAGATGCCCAATATCCAGTCTTATATAGACACACTCCTGGCACCTGGGATGCCTTCCTACCCTCCATGGGTCTTGCCTTACTGCTCCTCAGGCCACTAGCTTCCTGTCACCTATGTCTGGATGTGGGCTTTTACCTCCAAAGGACCACAAACTGTACCCACTGAGCATAAGACAAATGACCCACATTCAACAGATCCTCACCTTAGCAAATGTTTGTTAAATGAGCGTGAATGAGATGCAGGGAAAGAAAAGGACTGCTAAAACTGAGGTTGCAAACTGGCACTAAAGGTGGGTTTTAGCATTGTATTTAAACATTAGTAAGCCCCATATGAAATAATCTGGATGTCTATATTTCCAGGCAAAGGGGGAGATTGGGAACACCATCCTGCAATTCTCATGCAACGGATGCCCACCCTAACCATCACAGAAGTCCCAAGACCTAGCTACTCACATTCATCATGTTATCAATCTGGTTGTTGCCCAGTGACAGCACCTGCAGCTTGACCAGTGCATCCAGAGAGTCAATCTTAGTGATCCGGTTGTTGAACAAACTCAGGTCCTCCAGGTTCACCAGGGTGTCCAGCCCCTCGATAACCTTGATATTGTTGAAAGACAGATCTGGGAAGGGAAGACTACTCTTGAGATATGCTGCCTGGGCCAGGGAAGAGACTGTCCTGAAATAAAATCATCAGGGCTACTATGTACTCTATGATGTAGCTCCAGCTGAGGAACTGGGATTGCCCTATTGGTCAACAGTTTATGACTTCTAGAATCCTGGAGTGGATTCTTTCCTAAAGCCTTACATGACTCCTTCTCCCAAGTTCTGCAACTCATCCTCCTGACTGGGGGCACTTCAATGCTCTGTCACAGTGCTGAGATGAAAACACTGACTAGTAGGTCTAAAGCAGTAAGCCCTAGTGTCAAGGGCAGACAATTATTGGGGCAGCCCCTTTTCTCCTCTTCTCTCTCCCTTTCTCTCTCTCTCTCTCTCTCTCTCTGTGCGTGAGTGCATGTGTGTGTGTGTCTTACCATGGATTGAACCCAAGACTTTCAGACTGAGCTGTAACTCCAACTTTTTCACTTTGAGACATGGTCATACTAAGTCACTAAGTGGCTCAGACTGGGATCCTTCTACCTCAGCCCCACTGTAGTGGGATTACAGGAATGGACCACCATGCCCAGCTAATACCTGTAGGTATTTTAAATAGAAAATACTTAAAATTTTATACTTATAGCATCTGATCCCATTTTTTCTATCTGCCTAGCATTTTACCTGTTTATCAAGTGCTTAGATACATATCTTCTGACAATAGCCTTGACAGGTAACGTGGAATTTCTCTCCAAGATGTATTAATTAGAAAGGGGAAATATTGTTTAAGAGGGTCTCATGGCCAGAATCAAGTCACTCCTTAGGTGAATGGGCAGACATTAGGCTCTTATAGGGATGCATGGCTGAGAGACAGCTAGGCCCTGCGAATGTTAGGCCCTGGAACCTTCAGTATGGTCAGGGACATTACCTTCAATTCCTACAGAGATGACTCCTAGTAGTATAGACATCTGTTAGCTGGATATCAGCATTAATGGGTGCTGGCATACAATGAGGGGTATCTGGGCTGGGGACCTAGGTAGAAGATTTGAAGACCTGGCTGAAATATGTTTTCATACTTATAGCATCTGACCCCATTAAGCTGTTTAGCATTTCTGAGTCTTGGTTAGCTGTATCTGTGAAATGGCATCATGATCTTGGCTATAGGGTTACTATAGTTGATAAAGGCCAGCACAAACACAGCTGAAAGTATTTGACAAACTGGGAGGTGCTCTAATGCTCTTGGTTGTCCTGGTTACAAGAAAGCATGCGCTTTGGGGTTGGTTGTATAGCTTCAGTGAAGTGCCCTGGCCTCTCTGAGCTTTGGTTCCACTGTTATAGGTTGCAACTGTAACAAATACCAATATCAATGTTGTTGTGGGGCTAAAACACAGTGTCTAAAGAACTTTCAGGTTTAGTCTCTTTCCCTATTGAATGCTCACTGCCCTTCATCCTTAATGAGGGAATCCTAAAAAACGAGCAGATGGACACAGTGCTTGGCCTTGGCAGTAAGAACTATGGTTCTAGGGTCAGAGCCAGGCTTGTACTCTGGTGTCCTTACTTCTTCTCTGTGACCTAGGTTTGCTCAGCTCTATGATGGGGCTGTTATGAGGACAAAAAAGCCTAATATAGAAAACACACAGGTCCACACTTAGTGTGTGGTTGAATGTTCAATGCACACAGCTTCTGCCATGGTCACTGTTGGTTTGATCTAGACCTCACTAGGTAACAGTGTCTAGATTATATACCTGTTCACAAAAATTCTCATTGTGCCCCACCCAGACTCAGAGAATGGGCAGGTAGAAGCAGAACATTCTGTCCTGACGTCCAAACACATCTTTATTGTGCTTTGGTCACCAAAAGCCTCAGGCATTTAAAAAAAAACAACAGATTTTTTTTTTTTTTCCTCTTGGAAGACCGAGCTTCTGCTGTGCCTGGGCTGACGACAGGCTGGCAGCTAAGTGTCATGCATGATTACTGTCTCTTGGGGAGGTGACAACCTTGGCAGGGTGTCACCTTTGATTAGGTGACACACACTGAAGCCAGGGCCTTACCCAGCCAAACCAGCTGCGTGAGGTTCTCCAGGCCCTCGATCCTCTCAATGATGTTGTTGTCCAGCTGCAGCTTCTGTAGGCTCTCAAACTGCCAGAGGTTGTCTATGCGGAGGATGTCTGCAACAGCCCAGGGGTCAGGCTCAGGTCAGGGGAGCAAGATGGGTTAGTGTTGGAGAGAAAAAGACCCCACTGGGGTCCTACCCTGGACTGGAGTATGTGGGTGGGATAAGCATGTGGGTGGGGTAAGCACTGACCATCATTGTGTCCCTATTACTGGACAGTACCAGTGAGGATCAGTGCTGTCATGCAGAGCTACAGGAGGATCCAAGGGGTTCACCGGCAGAAAGAGTTGGGAGGGGGTGTAGTGGATGAGGTGGACCTGTCTAGAGCAGTAGACTCACTCATATTGCCTCTAGTGTCAGGCTGAGCACTCTCCTGGAGGTTGGCCTACCTTAGGAAATAGGCCACTAGAAGGGACTGGCCTTTCACAACATGAGAAATAGAATTGAAATACACAGCTCTGTTGGTAGGAGGGTTAATTAACTAGTTCAATCTTTTGGAAGGTCATTTGGCCATATTTACTGAAATATTTAATGTCTGAGTGCTTTGACTTGTAGTTTTCTTGGAATGTCTCCAAAGCAACAGCTGAAATATCTAGCAGCACATGAAGGGCAGAAAAATGGCATATCCTCAGTTGTCCATATATAAGGGATGGAATAAATTGGTACACAACAGAGTTTCAGGTTTTGACCATCTTGGAAATGACAGGACCCCAACCCCTAAGGCTCACCCACCCCAGATGCACAGCCACCCAATTCCTTTGCTCTTCAGCCAGCCAAGGTTCAGCTTCTCTCACTTGCAGCCAGGAGGGCACTGAGTAATACATAAGCACAAGTAAACTGACACTGTTGGCATAAAATACTAAAGGCTACCCCTGTGCTCCAGGCTTTTCTAGAAACCATATATAGTTCTGTTGTTTATATTTCCATTTTTATGTATTTCTTTTTATAGTGATTTTCAAAACTTAGAAAATTAGAATGTGTAAAGAAGTAGAATAGAGTCGGGCATGGTGGCGCACGCCTGTAATCCCAGCACTTGGGAGGCTGAGGCAGGAGGATCAATGTGAGTTTGAGACCAGCCTGGGCTACAAAAGTGAGCTCAAGGCCAGCCTGAACTGCATAGTGAGACCCTGTCTCAAAAAAATAAAAAAATAAAAAAATAAAATAAAAAAAAAAAGTAGAATAATATAGGTACAAAGGAATTTTTTTTAAAAGTATCATTAAGAAGGTTGAGGGTGGGGGCCAGGGAGATAGCTCAGGGGCACAAGTGCCTGCCTGGCAAGAGCAAGGTCCTGAGTTTGATCCCCAGTTCTGAAAAAAGAAAAAAAAAACAAGAAGGCTGAGGGTGTACCTCAATGACAGAAAATTTGCCTAGTAATATGAGAAGCCCTGGTTCCATATCCAGTACCACTAAAAGACCAAAACAAAACAAAAAAACAAGGATTATCAACAAGCACACATTTGCATTTGTAGTTTTAAGAGTCATTCAGAAAGGAAGGTCCCAATTACGTTGTGAAAATTTGGGTTGGGGAAAGGTACCATTTCCACCTCTCTTTGTGCCTGAGTTCTCTAACTTAGGGCCTTGAGATCCTGCTGCCCTTGGCCTGGAACTGCACTGGTCCTCCTTTCCCCCAGGGGTCCCCAGGGCTGAGTGGCACTAAAACCTGTTTCCTAGCTCTATGACTGTGGCCAGATTTCCCAGACTGATACTTTTCTCCACTTTCATTCTCACTTCTGGGCAAAGCCCAGGCTTGCTGCAGGCTCCCAGACGCCTCCCATGCCTAGCTGGATTTTCTAGACACCGGTGGCCCTGGTTACTGACGGACAGTACCTTGCCCTGCTTTGCCCTTGGCTCTGGAAGCTCCCTGCATTCTGCTGGTAATTCCTGCACATCAGGTGCTCTGCCCCACACAACTGCATGCCAACTCTCCCCAAGGCACCAGCAGTTCATATAGAAAAGTCAAACAGCACAACAAACCAGGAAGTATTTGACAGTTAGCTCCAAATGAGTTACCAACATGGCAGCAGTGACACCAAACCTGTTTCTGGCCAGCATCTTGGCCCAGCCAATTGTTGCCATTCCCTGAACCGCAGCAGCAGCCATCTCTCTAGGTTCCTGCTTTAGCCCTGGCCATATAGCCAGTGGTGTCCTATGAGAAGTCAGTTCCCATTCCAAGATGCTTCTGTTTAGGACCTTCCCAGGCTCCCACCTTACTCACTGTAAGAGGCAAGTACTTTCCATAGGCCCCAAAGTAGACACAGGCTGACCACAATGAGCTTTCTGATCTCCACAGTTTCCTCCACAAGAGGCCTTCTCAGACTAGCTCTGGTCTGCCTCACTGGTCCTTTACACTGGCTGTTAATTCTGCCTCATACTCATTCCCCAGTGGATCTCCATGTAACACCCTCCTTCACCTCCTCCAAGTCTTTGCTTGATTGTCACCCTTTTGTGAGAGCTCTGGTCACCACTGAAAACACTATATCCTATTCTATTTTCTTTTTTCCCCCTTCATTGCTTCATTTCTCTTCATAGCACGTATTACCTTTAACCTATAGTATATATTCCTTCATTTGCCTCTCCTACTTGAATGTCAGCTCCATGAAGACAAAACCTTTTGTCTTTTGGGCTCACATCTGAATCCTAATGCTCAGAACAGGACCTGGCATATAATAGGCACTTGTTCAGTATTGGTTAAATGAATCTCAGGTGGAGAAACCAGAAACAAATGAACAGCAGTTAAGGGCTGAAGTCCCATCCTATGGCAGCTGGATGTATCCTTTCTGCTTCTCAGGGCTGAGGTACGTAGCTTGGGGTCCTCTCTGCTCTCAGAGATCATGCTCTAGGGGGCCTGTGGTCTACATGAGGCTGGCCTAGGCTAGGCTCCTTTTGCCAACTGCTATATCCTTAGGCACAGGGTCCAAGTGAGGCAGGTCTCAATAACTCATTTTTGGCTGGATGCCTAGCCAACTGAGGACCCAAGACAGAGCAGGAATGTGAGCCCTACTGAGTCACACTGTATGGGCCTTATCTGCATGGTACACAGGGCTATCCAGAATGTTTATCCCTCAATGGCTTGCTGGCCTCCCACCATAAGTCAGGTAACACACACATGTTGTCACTTTCCCCCCTAACCAGTGATTGAGGCAGAGACTACAGGTATCTCCTTTCATAGCTATATTTTCCCCCAAAATAGGACCTAACCAGAAAATTAGAGATCAAAAATGCCAGCTCTGCAAGTGCAAGGTCCTGAGTTCAATCCCTGGTTCCACAAAACAAAAACAAAAAAACCCCACAAATCAACAACAACAAAAAACCCCCAGCTCTGCTCATCCTGTGAGTGGCCCGAGGTGAATTGTGAAAATGTTTCGTTACTCTCTCAACTCAGAAAACCCTACAAAATCATGCAAATCAAGCGGCTCAAATCTTCACATTCACTTTTTTTTTTTTCAGAAGAATCAAATCTCTGAACACAGTACAGGAAAATACTATATGATACAAATGCTTTTGTATAGATTTTCAATATATCACATTTAAAAAGTTGTTCAAACTGTAGAATATCTCTAATTCACAATCAAGTTTTCAAATCCTTTGGGTACTTAAATTTGAATTTCACATCCTATACATGTGGAGTTCTCAATTGGATCACACATGAGCAGTCCTCACTGGCCTTGAGTAGCTTCAAATGGTACTTACATGGCATGCACGTCCACATGAACATTTCTTGGGGGAAGGTACACCTTTTTTATCAGCTTTCCAAAGATTTCTCAAAAAGCTGAGAAATTCCTCTTAAGATATTCAAATGACTAGGTGATGTACAATGCACCACATATTTCTAAATTTTGATAGTTACATCTTAATTAAGACAAGTCACAAAGTTCAATGTAACAAGAAAAGCTCCTTGAGAGGGCAGTTCTGTCTTCAATTCTACTGGTCTAATCCTCAGCTCACTGCAATCTAGCTTCTATCATCAGTCTTCTAGAATTATTTCTGCCTGCATGATCAAGTTTCTGGTTGCTAAATTTACAGTGTAGTTTTAGTATGTATTTCATTTGCTTACTTGGTTGGATATTATGGTGGTTAAAAATAAAGACTATAGAGCCAAACCGCCTAGGTTCAAATCTTGGCTCATCTCGTTCTAGTTTTGTGATTTTGGGAAAATTACTTAACTCTTTAGTGCCTCAGCTCTATTTCTATTCTTTATTCATGGAATAGTGAAACTATTTCAGAAGGTTTGGTCAATGTGAGAATTAAGCTCCTAAAACAAATTTGGTACCTCTGATCAGTCCTTTCTTGAAAGTCACTTGAAACTGGCTTAATTCTGTGTCTGACGGCTTCTTAGTTTCATCTCCCTACATTTTTATTTTTTGAGACAGCATCTCATTAGTTCAGGCTGGCCTTAAACTCAGTATTATAGTTAAACATGGCCTCAAATGCACAGTGATCCTCTTGCTTCAGCCATCTGAGTATTGGTATTATGAGCACAGCCACCATACCTGGCTCTTCTCCCTACTTTCAATCTTGTCACTGTATTATTTTTGTATTATGGCCAAATGACAATTTGAGGCTGTAAATCTTCACCTTAGTTTGGTAGACAAGTGCATTTATTCCAGTATACTAGTCTAGTTTTTCCTGTCTCTTCAGTCACCTGTGCTTATTCTGAGTTAAACTGAACCAAGCTATTACATTTCCAAAATGTGCCTCACCCTTTACGTCCCGCACATACCACTGACACTCCCTAGAATGTCCCATGCTTCTCCTGTAGAAATAAACCTCCTTTCTTACTATACTTCTGTAAGTACTTCAAACAGTACTTATTATGTTCTCTTTTAGATATCTCGTTTGCTGGTATATTTCATCTATACCAGCAAGTTCTTGCTATTTCATATTAAGAACAGAAGAGAGCATACTATGAGTCTTACTCTCTCATTTTTCCACTGCCCTGATCGTTTTTTTGTTTTTGTTTTTGTTTTTTTTCCAGAACCAGGGATTGAACTCAGGCCCTTGAGCTTGCCAGGCGAGTGCTTATTCTATTGAGCTATCTCCCCAGCCCCTTTCACATTCACTTTAAGAACATGCGTGAAACTGTCCAGGCCATCAAGGGTATGCATATCCAAAAGGCCACCAAGTATCTGAAGGATGCCACATTAAAGAAGCAATGTGTGACATTCCAGCATTACAATGGTGGAGTAGATTGGTGTGCCCAGGCCAAACAGTGGGGCTGGACACACAGTTGGTAGGCCAAAGAGTATTGAATTTTTGCTGCACATGCTTAAAAATGCAGAGAGTAATGCTGAACTTAAGCATTTAGATGCAAGTTCTCTGGTTATTGAACATATCCAGGTGAACAAAGTACCTGAGATGCACCACTGTACGTACAGAGCTCATGGCCGGATTAACCCATATTGAGATGATCTTTACTGAAAAGGAACAAATTGTTCCTAAACCAGAGGAGGAGGTTGCACTGAAGAAAAAGATATCCCACGAGAAACTGAAGAAACAAAAACTTATGGCATAGGAATAAATTAAGCACAAAATACATGGAAATAAAATTAATGTTTGCTATTATTAAAAAAGAAAAAAAGCCAGCTCCAATAACCTTGCCTTACCTGCCATTATAACATAGCCACCAAGAGAGAGAATAGGAAGAAATAATCTGCATGACACTGCCTATCATCATGGCAATAATCAGCACTTATCTTCTGGTTAGCACTTACTTTGAGGGAAATATGGTACATGGGAATACTGAGGCAGTAGGGTTCTGTCTGGCTCTTGCCACATCTTTCCACTGGGGTGTCTGCCATTCCTGAGTGCCTGCTGTCTTGGGGCCCCATGCCCCTTCTGCTTTGAACCCCTTTTAGTTATCCTTCCCCCTAAACTGCTCCCAGAGTGCCAGCTTCCCCAATCCCTCTTTTAGCTTCAATATTTGCTATGTGGGGCTTCCTATGTCCTACTTTTGAGTGAGCCCCACTCCAATGGCAGTACCATGAGATTATGTGATGGAAACAGTATGGTCTTGTGAGAATTCACTTAGAATTGGAGACGGACAACTCTCTTCTGTTCTCACGCAGAATCAGAAGTGCTATAGACAAATGCCAGCAACACTAAGTATAAAACTTTAAAAATATCAAGGTGCTCTTATGCCTCAGAGCTCAAGGTCTCTCATGCTGATAGAAGTCCCTGAACCAGAGTTTGTGCAGAATTCTAGGACCTGAAGCAGGCGCAGAGAAAGCCAGGGTGTCTGACTGGTGGCTCCATCCCACCCTACGCCACTGCCAGCACCCAGGATACATACTCTGGAAGTCAAGCTGCAGAGACAGGACATCTTTGAAGAGGATGCCTTCCTGCTTGGCCAGCTGCCCGGCCTCCTCCTGGGGACCCTGCTCCCCCACTGCCAGCTTGAGCATGTCGTCATCCATCACTCTTGGCTCCACTGAGTCATAGATCCGGTTCATCTTCCCTAGAAAATCACATTCTTCTCTTATACACACCTTGTTCTTAGTTTCAGGACAAAGTCTGGCTGAGGCCACTTCTTAAAGGTCATGGAACACTGTGGTGATCATGGACACCTGAGCAGTGTAAACTCCTCATCTCAACCTGCTGAACCTTGGGCTTCACACATTTGCGTCAAGGATGAACTAGGGCTTCCTAGCAACCATGGCGGGGCGGGCTCCATAGAATAGCATTGCTTAACCCTACAACTGCAGCAGGGGCCTCACCTTGACCCACTTTTAGTGGTGTCCATGTTGGGCCTCCTGTGGGTCTCAGCACTCCTGAAATTTGTGGCCCAGTGTCATGCCCCTGTGTTCCCATCTTTATGTACATCATAAAGGTCACCAATAACTGACCATGCCCTTGGCAGCCCCAGCTAGGTGCACCAGCTTGAAGCCTCCTCTGGCAGTGCCTCAGCCCTACAGGCAGTCATGTGTGTGCTACACCCCTGACAAGTGGGCCCCCAGTGTGCAGATGGGCACTGACCCAAGCTGGCCATTTATGCTGTCTAAGTAGTAGGAACTTGGGTCCATGAAATGAGAATGCCCATCATAACTGGTGGCTTGGCTGGCAAGAAAAAAAAGCCATGAGCTATCCAGGAATGTGGTTAAGCAGGAAGAGCAAGAAGGAGATGCAAGAGATATATAAAGAGAAGCAGATCCAGAAAAGAAAGACAAAGGCAGGCAGGCAGGCAAGCAGAGACCGAGGTTGCCTTCTTTTTACACTTGATCTTAGCCAAAAGGCCGAGAAGCGATGAGGTTGCCTTCTTTTTGCTGGTCTTCTAGTCCCTAAGGTCCCTAAATCTAGGACTCACCCAAGTTTCTGTATCCCCTTCTGTGAGTGATTTTTGATTTCTCACATTAGTTCCTCTTTAATTTAAGCTAATTCTAGTAGGTTTCCATTGCTAAGAGTCCAGAGGGATTTGGGACTGGAGACAAAGGGGGTAATCTGTGGATTCCATCAGTCACACTGTGAGGCTGACTCTGGACTATTATTCCTGACTGGACAGGGTCACAGCCTTGGGAAGCCTTGGGAAGCCAGCCTCATTTGTCATTAGAATCCTATGGATGAGAACATCCAGATAGTTGGATGCTATAGGATGCCGTATTTACAGTCTGCTGGGACTCTGCCTCTTGAGGCCTCTGGAGGTTCAGTCCCTTGTTCTGATTCCACCTGCTACTTACCTTCCTTTGGCCTCACCTCCCACCTTTGGTCACACGTATGCCTAGAAGTCAGCCCTCTCTGGACCTTCTGTCCTTTCTACCCTGACACTAGGCAGATCCTGCCCTCTACCTTTCATATCACTGAGCATTTCCAGAGACTCCTGATGTTGGGCTGATGACATCCACCATAAATGGAGGTTGGCCTGGACAGTCATTTATTTGTTCTTAAAGACTTCCTCTAAGACCACCTTTCTTTCCCAATGCCCACTTGGATGCAGCTTCTACAAATATACATGCTCCTTCCTCAGCTGTCCGTGATCAAATATCTCATTGCTTTTAACTCTTGTGCATCCTTCTTTTCTGCCCCAAGATGGCTATGTCTCCCTGTCCCCTCTGTCTCCTCTCCAGATGGGCCTTCCCTCTTTCAATACCTGGGCCTTTTCTTCCCCCTCTCTCCACACTAGCTCTATTTCCTTAAGGTGACAGATTCAATCCCCAAAAACAACTCCAGTCTTCACCAACTTCCTACTCTTCCAAAATAATTTTCCACAAGGTTTCCCATAATTTGCTATCAACTTATTTCTGAAGGAATTTTAATGTTTTACTTGGCAGATATTATCTGCAAAACATTTTGGGTTTTTTTAAAAAAAGGTATTCTACTTTCAGAAATTACTCTGATTTCAAAACTTTGACTTCTCATCCTTTCCACTTCATGCAACCTTGGTACCCATTACAGATCAAGTTTTGCATTCAGTCAAGCCAGGAAAACACTGTGTACTATGAGACTATTGTCACACACACCTGTTAAGTATACCAGAGCAGGATTCTGATTCTGTGTCTGGCAACTCATTATACCTGTCTAAACCTTTGCTTTCCCATCTGTAAAATGTTATTTTTCTGTTAGGTCACATAGTTACTTCACACATGTACTGAATACTATGTGCCATGAATAACAGTTAAGTATCCTTGTTTCTGCTTCAGACATGAATCAAACAATCATAACAAAATATTTAGTTACAAACCAGGACAAGTTTGTAGGTAAAGAGAACTGTGAAATTATATGTTAAAGTGCCTGATCTGGCCAGAGAAGACAGAATTGAGATCTAAGGTATAAAAAGGAAAGAATGGAGAGGAAACTGCACGCTGAGGATCCTGAGATGGAAAGGCATGGTCCGCTTTGGCGTAAGTGATGTAAAATTGGAGACACAGGGTTTTATTATTACCCTATAATCCCTGAGATCCTGTAGGGCTTAAAAAAGGCAGTGATGTGATTGGATTTCAAATGTTCAAGAGCTCATCCTAACTGTAGTACTGAGAACTGTAAGAGGGTGAGGCAGGCCAGAGATGACAAAAGGTAGAGACAAGATGTGGATTTGAGACATCTCTAGGAACTTAATTTATGTGTAGGACTAATCATCACAGTTTTTAGAGAGCAAAACAGAAACTAATTACAAGGGTTAACTAGGAGCTAGTGGGTTAGCTCAGTTGTTTAAAGCACCTTCTTCTGAGAAAAATCAGTCAGGGGCAAGAGACTGCAGTTTGATCCCCAGCACCACATGCCACTCCAGACCCAAAAAAAGAAAAAAAAAAAAAAAAAAAAAAAAAAAAAAAAAAAAAAAAAAAAAAAAAAAAAAAAGAAAGAAAGAAATCTTTAGAACTGGGGAGATAGCTCAAGGGCATAAGCACCTGCCTGGTAAACCTAAGGTCCTGAGTTCAATTCCCAGTACTGCAAAAAAAAAAAAGGTTAATTAATACACCCAAGTTTAATAAATAAATAAATAGAAATACGCCACCCAAATTTACACACCTAGTATGTGACAGAACTTTTCCTAATTGTGACTCCACCCAGGATAGTAGGAGCAAACACTGTCACAGCCCATAAGGTTCCTCACACAATTCTGGCTAAGGGACAAGGCCTCAACAGTCTTCTTCCATGGAAACTTTATTAGAAGTTTATCACCCCAACTGGGTCCCTATTGACTTGCCTGATGACAGCATTGTTGGTGAAGACTAGAGGCAGGTGACCAGGCAGCAGCAGAGAGTTTTAAATACCTATTAGTCAAGCAGCCTCCTTACCAAGAGCAGATCTGTATTTCCCTGGGAAAAAAACCCACTTGGTTAACTGGATCTGAAAAATAAAGATCCTACCAGCCATAAATTAAAGAGGAGAAAAAATCAACCACTTACTGTATGTGTATTTTGCCCTGGGTGCACATGAATTATTTAATTACACATTAGCCCTGGAAGCTAGTTATGATTTGGACTAAAATGTCCCCTAAAAGTCTGACATATTTGGAAGGTGATTGGATCACGAGGGTTACTGTGTGATCACTAGCTGAGTCTGCTGTTAGGATGTGAGATCTGGTTAGAGAAGGCAGGTCACTTGGGGCTTGACGGGGAAGGGTTTTTATTCTTGTCCCCAGCTGTTCTCTTCTCTGCCTTCCAACCACTAGGGAGTGAACAGCTTTCCTCCTTCTCGGCCTTTGAAATGGCGTTTTTGTCTTCGATCCAGCCACTCAAAGGCTAAGTCCTCTGAAACTATAAGCCAAAGCGAACCTCTCTTCTTTAAATTGGGGGTGTTGAGTATTTTAGTTACCAACAGGAAAGTAATTAACACAGCCATTAAAGAAAGGGTTTGTATTGCTCTTATTTTCCAGATAGGGAAACTGAGACCTCAGGAGTGAATTTGTCCAAACTCATACAATGACTGAAACTGACATGGAATCCGAGTACTCATATTCCCATTCAAATCACCTTTTTACAACACCAAATGACATAACGAGAGTTAAAAGATTAGATATGAGAGCTAAATTCTGGAAAGCGTGTTCAGTGCATGGGCTCCTATCTTTCTACGAAACGGCTTGGGAAGGAGGCTGTGGGTTTAGAACTCTGTAGGAATCCTTTCCGACCCTCACTTCTAAAGACATGCTCTTTTCGGGGTTTTCGCCTACAAAGACAGGAAAAGTACAACACTAAAGTGTCTTGGCTCTCTCATTATGACTGTATGGTAGCTGACAGAGGACAGTTGTGCTCATTTTACATATGAGAAGGGCCGGAGCGGGGTCCTTAGAGAAAAAGGTCACAGGAAAGAGGTGCTCTCTGCCGCTGCAAGTCTTCCTGGAGCCTCCACTCCCAAGTCTCACCTTCTCAAGCACTGGAAATCGGGTTGATTCTCGGCAAGCCAACACGTATCTCTGTTGCTGGGGAACCAAGTGCAGCCACTCGGTTGGTTGCTAAGGGGAAGTCCGGAGATAGATATCCTGGGTGAAAGTTGACAGATCACATGACCATATCTCAGGGTGGTGAAATACTCTAAACACCAACCAGCCAAAGAGAAAACAAACGTTTCTCCAATCAACACTTTGTACGGGTGGGCAACTTCCTAGATACGCCTTCTTTCTGCTGCTCGTTTGAGCAATTGACTCATCTTTTGTCCAATAATAATAAGGTATCTCCAGATTGACCATCATTCGGACGAATCAAAATGCACAAGCTCCCTTCTGAGGCGGGTCAGGGGAGGTGCCGCTACTCCTGCCGGGGACTCCAGTGACCTAGCTCGCTTCTAGGCCCAATCGGACGTCGCGAGGTGGGTGGGGCTTCGGTAATAGCGGTGTAAGACCCAATCGGAGAAGAGTTTTGCAGGTGTTGCCCAATAGAGACGCAACCAGGGGGCGGTATCAGGGGCCCGGCGCTCGGTGTTCCTGAGGGTGGGGCACAGGGCAAGTGTCAGTCAGGTCCGGAGCTGAGGGGTACAGCAGAGACCACGGCGCAGACAGGGCATCTCGGCCGCTGCCGTGTGGTCTGCCCAAGATGGAGTTCCTCCTCGGGAACCCGTTTAGCACGCCTGTGGGGCAGTGTCTCGGTAAGGCCGCTCGTGGGACTGACGGACGGGTGGGAGACGGGGGCGCGTAACCAAGCTGGTGAGGACAGCGGTCCTCTGCCCCACTCCTGTGCCACCTCACAGACGGACTAGGCATCCTTGTAGTTGAGCCCTGCTGGCCCCGAGGCCACCTTATGGGCGAACTGGGAGCCAGTGCCACCATTCAGGTGAACCTGGTGTCCTTGTGGAGTCTCTGTGCTATCTCATGGGTGTTGGTGCCAGACCTGTGGCACGCCCCTGAGGCCCAACTTGGACCTGGAGACGCTCCCAGCCGCCCTATCCATCTGGGCCTAGGGTTTCCTGTCGCTCCTAGAGGTGGAGCCAACTGCTGGCCTGCTTACCCCTGGCCTATTGAAAGATGCCACTGCATGCATCCTTATCCAGCCCACAAGTCTTCTGGTGATGCCACCCAGACCTGGTTCTTCCAGACCCCTTGTGGAATGACACATCTTTCCATAATTCTGTCTCCTCTTTAGTACCAGCAGCTTTCGGATTGGGCATCCTCCCAGAAAATGCCCTCTCCTCCGAGTCTTGGTAATTGGAGTTGAAACTCAGCTAGGCTGTGGGAGGGCCTGGGGTGGGGGTGGGGTTTTGGAAGGGTGATTATCTTGGGGGTGGGGTAGCAGTTCTGCAGGCTTCCCTGGACAAAAGAGAGTCTGAACAATGATAAGCACACCTACTGGAATTCAGGAAACCTGGACACCAGTAGTTTACCATCGCTCCCCCAGAACCTTGTGTCCCTTCTAGTTTGAAGTCCTGTTTGTTACAAGAGGTATTTGAAGGTGAGATGTAGTAGGCCGCCTCAACTTTCGTAGTTTTAATATTCTTTGTGGTATTCTTTCTTTGTACATTAACTGTTGTTACTTCTGTTGTATTAAATTTGCTGAAGCTGAACTCTTTTACTGGCAGTATCCAGAGTGTAGAAACTGCCTATACGACTTGTCAGTTCTACAGAAGGACTCTGGGTACCCAGAAAAAGGCACCAGAGCTGAGTTGCACCCTGGTAAGAAACGTTCAAAGCATAGGTGAAGGAATACTAAAGTGCCCTCTGTGTCGAGTTTCATTATAAAAAAAGCAACTCATAGGCTGGCGATGTAATTCAGTGGTAGAATGCCTGCTTAACCTTTACCAGCACCCGGGTTCTATCCCCAGCGCTGTAAATAATGATAGTGATGCTGCTGCTGCTTAGTCTTTGCCAGCCCCTAAGTTCAATCCCCAGCACTGCAAATGATGATGAAGATAATTATGGTAATGCAACTTGCAAATAATGATAAAGGCAACTTGCCTTTTCACCAAATTCAGGACTTTATGTCAAATGATCAGTCAAGAATGTTGATTGGGGGCCAGAGATTTAGCTTAGTGGCTTAAGCACTTTCCTGGCAAGTGCAAAGTCCTGAGTTTGGTCCCTAGTATGGGGCAGGTGGTGGTGGGTTGATTGGTTTTTTTTTTAATATTGGACTCTTCCTGGTCTTTTTTTTTTTTTTTTTGTCTCTTTGAGACAGGGTCTCTCTATGCAGTTCAAACTGACCTTGAGCTCACTTTTGTAGCCCAGGCTGGTCTCAAACTCACATTGATCCTCCTGCCTCAGCCTCCCAAGTGCTGGGATTACAGGCGTGTGCCACCATGCCTGGCCTCCTTCTGGTCTTTTATGAAGAGGGACTGTTAGTATCCTCATGAGCCTATTGGTTTAGGCAGTAGTGACTTACTTTGTTCTTTGTCTTTTTGAGACAGAATTTTGCTATACAGTTAGGCTGGCTTTAAACTCACTTGTAGCCTAGGCTGGCCTTAAATTTACTGCTTTCCTCCTGCCTCCACCTCCCAAGTGCTGGGATTACAGGCATTAGTAATTTCTTTATTTTCCTCTTGCTTATAAATTTCCAGATTAATTTTCAGCCTTTAGTGGAAGTGGTTGAGGCCTGTACTGTTGGCTAACTAGCATTTGAGAATCTCTTTCCTTCCTGATATAATTTTTTTTTTAAAGGGATCATGAACACTGGACCCTGGAAGAGTCTTTTCCCACTTTTACAACATTTAGTCTCCTGCTATCCACTCAAGTGTCTTTCTGAAAGAGACTGTTCCCTTTTTTCTCATTTCTCTTAATACTTTCCTCAAGTGTTTTCACCTTATTACCAAAACATATTTCAGGAGAACTGCTATACAGTAAAAGGAAGACTTTGAGGTAGGGCTAGGGGGCTGCTGAGCAGGGGTTTGATGCATAAAGAAAATTTAGTTTGTGTGGAAATAGGAAGGAGGGCTTGGGAGGCCTCTCCTGACAGAGATGAAAACTTGCAAAAATGCTGTATATTGACTGGTAAGTGGAGTGTTAGGATTGGCTTCATTTGCCTTGTGGAAGGTTAGCTAGGAAAAGTAGAATAGGGCCTGAGTGTAGAGGGTCTGTTTGCTTTACAGATTGGCTGAGTATCTTGATTCTGTTCTTCAGTGGCCCTGGGAGCCTTGCAAGGTTTCCAGGGAGAGGCGTGGCATTGCTATCATTACAGAGGCAGAGATATTTCACTTTGCAGTTACCAGACCATTCTCTCTTAGCATCAAAGTCTCCATTTGTGCAGAACGGGAAGTGGGGTGTCCTACCAGGAAGTCAGTAGTGGATAGTGCTACTTCCGAGGTCAGGAGTAGGGACATTTCCTATGAGCTTCCAGCAGAGACAGGAAGGTGTGGGTCCATGGATCACTAGGAGGAAGTCTGGAAGCATTTGTCATAAATTGTCTGGACAGGTTATAAAACACCAAACCTGGAAAGGCACATTGTAAGGGTCAGTCTGCCCATCTTTTTGTTCTGTTCAACATCTACAGAGACAGAAGCTAAAGCCAGGCAGCATGGTGGTGTGTGCCTATAGTCCCTGCTTGAGCAGCTGAAGCAGGAATAGCACCAGAAAACTTTTGAAGCCATCTTAGATAAGTTATCTAGAACCTGTCTCAAAAACAGAAATAAAACTAGTAAGCCTAACAATAGGAGCTGAGACTCACAGGGGTTTCTCAAAGGTGTGTCTTTGCTTTGGGGCAAGGCTGTTTGAGATATCTCAGTTTTTCATGT
>PVKN010011994.1:0-21154 GCA_004027915.1 Capromys pilorides
ATAGTCTAGTTTTTCCTAATCGCAATGGATTATTGGCAGAACTGGCAATGTTGGAAGCAGTTGATTTAAGCCTTTTATAACTCAGCATACTAATCTAGCTTTAAGTTTTATGCCTCGTGGTTAAAATTTTCTGTGGGGTGGTTAAGGGCAAGTTAAAGCAAGGCCTGCATAACAAAACATGTAACTTTTATATCTCCCAAGGTCAGTCAAATCACCTCAGGATTTACTTTGAAACCATGTACAGTGCTTTGTAGAACTGTTGTCAGTGTCAGCCATCTACATGAGTCACTAGGTGACTCTCATTAGGCATACTATACATCATCTATCCCTTTCCTCTGTGGTCCCATAATCTCCTTGATCAGAAAATTTGGGAAACCACTGAGTTATAGGATGTTATAGCACAGGTTCTCTTATGTTCTGAGTCCTCACTGATCATGAAGGGCTAGTACCAAAACATTGGCAATTCTTGTAGCCCTTCTTTTTCTCTAATTTTTGGTATATAAACTTACATTCTTAACCCTCCAGAAGAGAAGCTTCATGATCCTATTACTCTATAACACAGGTAACTTGAGCTTAACATCACTGTCTTTCTGAATATTAAGCATCTTACACTTAACTTGGAATCAATATTTTCCATCAATCATTGATATTCTAATAAATCCCTGTTTAATGCAATAAAAGCAGTTACACATTTTTACACAGACATTTAGAAATCTAAGTATATATAAAATTGTAAAAATTGATTTAATTTTTGATTGATTTAATCTAAAAAAAATTATAGCTGGTCAAACCTACAGCATTTTTCCTAGTTTCTTACTCTCATTTAATACATTTTTTGTTTTCTTATAAACCAATCATTTACTTGAGAGTGAGTATAGTGTAACTGAAATTACATTAGAAGCAGCACAAATCTAAAAGACAAGAATGACAGGCATTCCAAGCATAATTTTAGTGTTACCCACTGCTATCCTCAGTGTGAAAAATATTTTGGTGGTTCTTAAGACCATTATCTAATACATCCTGTATATAAGTGCATGGTTTTGCTCCTGCCATGTTTCCTATCTTTTCTATTTGCAGTCATTTCATTGTTTATTGCTTAAGTCCTCGCGTGTGACTTCCTGAGGCAGTCTGCATTCTCAGAAGAAACCAGAATAACCAGAAAGGGAAGCAGGCAGAACAAGGTAGAAGAAGAAGCAAGGTAGACACGTGGCTTTTGAAGAACCCTTGAGAGATATGGAGGGTGGTCTGTGTTATACACTTGGTCTCATGGAAGGCAAAAGGTGAGATCTCATGGTGCAGACCTCCAAGTACTGGAGAAAGAGATTTCCTCCAGGACCTTCCCGGTCATCATCTGTCTCTGGAAGAATTATCTGCTAGAGAAAGAGAGCACTCCAGGAAAGGTGCAGACCTCTTCAGAGGCTGGGGAAGGAGCAGGAGATGTTGTTAGGAGCTGTTCCGCAGTGTCTGCTGTACAGAAGTCAACAGGGGAACAGATGAATCCCAGGCACTGCCTTGGCACAATGTAAACACTCCCTAGCCAGAACTCAGTAGCACCTCTGTGGAAAGAGAGAAGTTCATAAATTGGTAGAGATTAAGTGTCTTCTAGCCTTATTGAAAAGGGAGGAAATTATTGAAATTATGATTAACGGAAAGTACAAAGACAATAAACATTGTGAATTGAGACTTACTCTTCATTGAGGTAATTACTAAGCCACATCAAACTAACATAAAAGTCTGACAAGAAGTAGGAAAGGAAGAAAAAGTAAATCTGACTATGAATATGAAGTGTGATTTAAAAATGTGATAAATGTTGAAAATTTTCAACTTTGAGTAAAAAGGCACTTGCGATTAATACTCTCTAAATACTCCCTCTTGCTTTTGAGCATATTTATCCCGTTGTTCTTAGCACTTTCTGAAGCATTTCTGGAAGTTGTGTTTTGTGAGTTTCTTTAGCTGTGGAATTGTGGCTGCTTTGATTCCCTGAATTGACTCATGCTTTTTATGATCACCTTGACTTTAGGAATCTTACAGTGCCAGATCGAGTTAGCAAAGTAGACGAGGTTCCTGGAATGTTTCATGAGCTTGATTTTCTGCTGGATGGCATTTGACAGAAGCATTGACCATGTTTGTGATCATATTTCATAGAGATATTCGTGAAGGAAGACTTCGAAAACCTTCAGAGAGTGTCAAGAACAATGTGATAAGTGGGCTTGACAGGGCTATTCATGAGGGGGATTAATAGTAATGTATAGTTTCTGTAAATTTTTATTTAAAACACTTAGACATGACCATATTTTGATTACCTCATGTACATGACTTTCTTGTGAAGTAAAAGATAAGAGTATCTATGATATTGGTGCAGTAGAGACTGGTGAAACTACTAGTAAGAAATACTTATACACCTCCATGGCTCTATGATGTAGTGTCCAGATAGACAGTAAACATACTGCAGTGAATTGCGAATGAGATTCTGACACTGCAAATATCTCTTTAACAGATTGCTGCAACTTACAAAACAGAAAGCTTTTATGGA
Source organism: Capromys pilorides (assembly GCA_004027915.1). NCBI lineage: Eukaryota > Metazoa > Chordata > Mammalia > Rodentia > Capromyidae > Capromys > Capromys pilorides. Next base: position 2,534 of record PVKN010011994.1, read on the forward strand.
CTTTATTCATGTGGTCACCACATTTTCTAAAACATTTACAAACATTTATATTTGTTTAACTCAAGGCAAAAACAATGTGGGCCAGAATAAGCTGTGCTGGAGTTTTAAATCTTTTCATGTCTGTCATTTAATCCAATTCTATGTAACAGTTTTTTCCTCTTCTGATTTGTTTAAATGATTAATTAAATAAATTACACTTTATACTTTAGCACATCATAGTTTAAAGAGTAAGAAAGAATTTAGCACGTTCAAAAATCAAAAGCAATCAAAGGCTAAACGCCTAAGGTCCTGTCAAACAACAAACAAAAGCCTCACTAATTTGCCAGATAAATGCTATTGCCCGTTGTGCTGATAAATGCCTTTTTCTCATTTCTTCTCAAACTCTTCTGCTCATAACTTTTCTTTTTCCTCTCTCTCTCTCTCTCTCTCTCTCTCTCTCTCTCTCTCTCTCTCCTTCTCCCTCTCTTTCTCTGCAGTACCTAGGATTGAACTCAGGACACTGTGCTTGTCAGACTGGCATTTATTCTACTGGACTTCTCCTCCTCTTGATCTAGAAGTCATCTACATTCTCCTCTGTGACATTCTTAACCATTTTCTGCACAATTTCTCTGACCCTATTAGTTAATTTCATGAGTGTTTTCTGAGTATACATAAATCACATGCCATAATCCAATCATATATAAAACTTATCTGATTTCTCTCTTCATGAAAGTTACAAGCAAATTGTCATTGACTAGGCTGATAGAACATTGGATACACAGTTTGAAACGGATTCCTTGCACTGAAGGTGTCACTCAGTACTAGAGCTCTTGCCTAGAATGTATAAGGCTCTGAGTTTGATCCTCAGCATTGAAAAAATAAAATAAAATTAAGTTGCATATGAAACAACTGGTGGCTTTGTCCAACCCAATATTTGTAAGCTAATTATATAAACATTGGTTAATATTTATTTCTCATCAAGGCAAGTTGGAGCATTAATAACAAGTATAAATGGTTAGCAAACACACAAAGAAATATTCAACAATGTAGGCCATTATAGAAATACAAGTTAGTGGGCTGGAGAGGTTGCTCAGTGGCATAAATACTTGTCTTGCAAGTGCGAGGTTCACAGTTCAATCCCTGATATATATATATATATATATATATATATATATATATATATATATGTTAGAAAATACTGAGATTCCATTTTACCCCAGAAAGAATGATCATAATCAAGAAATTAAATAATAACAAATGCTGGCAAGGCTACAGGGAAAAAGGTATCTTTTACATTTTTGATGGGAATATAAACTAGTATAACCACTATGAAAGTCAGTGTAGAGACTCCTCCAAAACTAAAATTAGACATTGCATTTGACCCGGCTACTCCCCTTCTGGGTATCTCTTTCAGGTGTTTGTGTCAAGGGGCATTGTCTCTATCAGCTCGGCACCTGGAGTCACTGAGCCAGCCTGGAGGACATACAAACTATCACAATTGTCTCATACTTCAAATAACTTTGTAAAAAGAAGGCTAGAGGACAGAGAATGGGATCAAATCTGCAATTTGGACATGTTGGTACAGAGTGGATTAAGGAACAAGAGGAGAAAATTAGGAGCAAGGAGAAAAAAAAATTAGAAAATCAGGCAATGAAATAATCCAAGAAGCAAGTGTAGAGTCCTGGAACAAAAGCATTGTGAATAGGGATACAAAGGAGGCAACAGTGTAATTATAATCATTGTGGGTATGAGATCACATTCTGGTTATTCATGGAGGAAAGAGGAACAATTAGTAACAAAATTCCATTAAAATGGGCAGAATAGGGGCCAGCGAGATAGCTCAGTGATCTAAAGTGCCTGCTTAGGCAAGCTTAGGGAGGCACGGGGGACCATGGTTCCATGCCTGGCACTGCATGCCGTACCAGTCCTGCCGTCGTGGTGGACTGAGCTGGCCAGAAATAAATGAATGAATAAATAAATAAATAAATTTATTTTTAAAGGGAATTTCCACTTTATCAATAGCTGGTATCAGCAGTTTTCTTCATAAAAGTCAAGCGCTGTTCCTGTGACTTGGAAAACAAAATGACACAAAACAAGCTATAAAGAGCAATATCACACTGCACATATTCTATTTTTGTCCACTGAAGCTCCGGGGTATGCAAAGTCTGTTTTTGTTTGTTTGTTTTATTCTTTTCCATTTATCCCATCTGAGAGTTATTTTCCTCCCTCTAAGGAGACTTAGACCTGGGTATAAGATGCATTATGAGAAATAGAAAATCTAACTCTCATGTTAGTAAAAAGTATTTCCGATGCTACCAGTAAGTCCATGGCCTCAGATTAGTGTTAGAAGTGCCCACCACTGGTTTCAATTCACTTTCAGATTGAGGTTTGGAGTATCTGCTTAGGAAAAAAAAAATTTAAAAACCACAAAAAATGGGCAGAATAAAATGGGCAAAAGGATGACAGCTAGCAGCAGAGATGGAGAAGGTGTAAGAGCCAGGGTGAGGGCTGGCGAGATAGCTCAGTGGACTAAGCGCCTGCTTTGGCAAGTGCAGGGACCAGGGTTTGATCCCCATCCTGCATGCTGCTCTGGTGCCACCTCTGGGGCATGGTGAGCCAACAACTGATTACAGGTGTGATGGCGCACACCTGTAACACCAGCTCTGGGGAGGCTGAAAACAGAAGGATCTCTATAAGTCCAAGCTACAAAATGAGACCCTGTACCAAATACATAAATTAAAAAAAAGAGTAAGGGTAAGAAGAAAATAAGGTGGTGGAGGATCGTAAAACAGCAAGCATTTTAAAGGAAGCTGTGATCTACAGAGTAGAAAGTACTAGAAATGTCAAGAAGGGAAAGGAGAAAAATTATTGATGGTGTCCATCAGTTTTGGCAACATGGTGGCCAAATAAAGCTATCTCAAGCCCATGGGGATAGGCTGATAGGTGTGGGTGGCAAGCTAAGCCTCTTCTTCATCCTGGAGTGCTGGTAGGCACTAGGTGTAGGATTGCTTCTTTGCGATTACGAGGGCTGCTGGAATAGACCTCATGTGAAGGAACTTTCACAAGACCTTGCTTTAATAGCACAGAGTCCTCCCACTTATGTTCCTGTTGTCCTTGGCTCACTGAAAATGGTATGCATACAAAAATTTCAGCATTGTGACTGCCCTCAACTATTTTGGACATTCTGACTACTACCAAGACTGTTGGGCCAAAATCAACTGAGAAATTATGCACATGGGTGTGATAACTAAACACTAAATGTTTACTGTCTGTACCAAAAGATAGGAATGAAAGGTTCAGCTAATTAGTTCCTGTTTATATTTCCATTATCATGCCTAATTACCTGTTTTACTCAATGATATGCTTTATTAATTATCACTAGTACTTTTATTTCCCAGCCTGTTTTAAACATCTGAACAATGCTTCCTCTATCTACTAGTTGCTCTTACCAGCCAAGATTTTGTTTATATCAAGAACTCAGTGGATGCATGGAACATGAGGAACATGATGAGCATATTACAAGAGGTACTTGCTGCCCTTGGTCTTTCCATTAGGAAACAGGTTCAGGGCTGATCAAATCCAGAGTCCAAGGGGACAACATTATGAAGAATATTTATGAAGCCATCTCAGAAGAGATTTTGGTAAATCATGGAAAATTTGCTCTAAGACACAATTGGATGTCATCTTTGGATTTCTGTAATACTACTATAATTTGGGGCCTTAAAACTTTTCATATGGGGCCACAATGACAACAGAATGTCTATTAAATTGTGTCATTCAGAACAGGGTAGAGTTCTGGTTTCTATCACAGCCAGCTCCAGGTGTTTTAAAAATTGTGGTTGGTGGTTGGGAAGATAATTGGAGCAATATCTGCATTTTATGAATGGGGGAAACTAAAGTCCAGAGAGGGAACAGTGAGTTTCTACAGATTTGTCACTTATGGAAGCAGCAAAGCCCACACTGAGACTCCAGTCTCCTGTTTTTCCCACTGACCTCTACTGCATCTGGCCAGTGCTGGAAAGGCAGGGAGCCCATGCCTGGCTCCCTACTAAGCCACACTTGCTTCATATGGAGAACAGGGGTTGTGGGTGTTGCTATGGTACAGGGTTTGTTGTGCTTAAATGAGAAACTGAATGAAAAGCTCCCACCCAGGGCTTGGCTCATCCTGATGACCCAATGAACATCAGCTGCCTTCAACCATGCAGACCCAGAGCTGACTGTGGCTTTGCTAGGATTGTCCCAATCCCAGAAACAAAGACCAGAATCCCTGTAAACTGAAATGTGATCAGTTTGCACAAGTTTATGATCTGTTCGGTCTTTAGATTCTCATGGCTGGTCAGTTTCAACTGAGACTCAGACATAGCCACATACAGACATCAAAACCATGTGGGTAAACATAAATGTATACCTAAATCAATTAACTGGATGGCAACTACCATAAGAGATCTTCTGACTAATGGAGGCCACATGTACTGAGAAGAACGGCAAACCCATTAGGCATATTCCCTAGGAATACATTCATATTGTTTGCATACACTGTGATGTAATTGGATCCTCCATATGCCTCAATTTTCTCATCTATAAGATGGGGGAAAGCATCGCTACTTCTTGTGATGTAAAATGCCTTGAGCCAGCCAATTATAGACTGAAACCTCTACACAATGTGAGCTGAAATAAATGTTTCCTCTTTTAACTTATGGCTGTCAAGTACTTTCTCTCGGCAATGAGAAAGTAGCCAAGACACCAGCTCTTTCCTCTCGTTCTTCCATTCTCTGCTCCCAGCTGCTGCAAGGTGAGTAGCTTTCTTTGGTGATGCCCCACTGTCATGTTTCTGCCTTGGAGCCCTCTGACTATGGCCTGAATCTCTGAAATTGAAACAAAATAACCCCTCCCTCCTTTATGTTTTTCTAAGTGGTGATTCTAAGATATTATAGCAACACGAATAGGCTACCACATTTCCTTTAACTAAGGAAGTAGCCTTCCTGATTTCTGAGATTCCTTATCTCTCTTGGTCAGTAAAATCCTAGATCTAGTCTTGAGGCCAGAGTCTGAAACGTATACATTCATCTTTCCAGGCTGCCAGATCCCTAGCTCAAGAAATTACTATTCTTGTCTTGAAAAACCTTTTCATTACTGAATTTAACCACATCCAAATGAAGGACATTCCTGTTCAGTAGAGTTGTATAGAGATTACTAGACATACTGACTCCTATAAAATATAAAAAAAATTATGTAAAATATAATAAAATGTTAAGTACATAGCTGCTCATAAGATAAATCATATTTCAGTGGCTGAAAATAACAAACTACAGTGAAAAATTGAAGGCTAGGAAAAAAGAATCCGCAGGTTTAGAGAAATGTGTAAATACGTTTTTTAGCAATAAAAATATCACTAAAATTCACAATTCTGTAGGTAGACTAAATAGCAAGTGAGAAATTGATGAGGAGAAAAATAGAAATTTAGAAAGTAGATTTGAGGACCTTAACTCAGAAAAGAGATCAGGAGAGACAGAGCGAGAAGAGTCATAGAGTCCTACTTCAGCTTCCAGGATAAAATAGAGAGTGTGGGGAGCAGGAAAGTGGAATAGACAGTGACTGAGAATGTATGCTAGAGTTTTTATTAGTACATACTTACAGTATATAATGCTTACATTTCTTGTTGAATGTTGGTACATGTACAAAATATGTCTCAATTCTTTTTTTTTTTTTTTTTATCATCCCCTCTCCCTTTCTTCCCTCCGTTCTCCATTCATCTCTTGATCCCCTTCCTTTTTTCTGGACAGGTTTGCAATATATGACTTATATTCTTTGTGTAGACATTTATATCTGGTGATGTGAACAGCTAATCTGAAAATTGCATCATGTAATACAGTAACCATTGGTGAATTCTATTACTCTGTTTAGTGAAATCTGGTATCATTTTTATGCTGTTTTTTTCTTTATATCTCTATTGTATTCAAAAAAAAAAACCACAAAAAACTAAAAAATTTCTTTGTGGAAATGATGTATGAACATGACACATTTTAAGTTTTCTTTCATCCCAATGAGGTCACTTCTCCTTTTATTTTTTATTTTTTTGCAGAACTAGGGATTGAACTCAGGTCCTTGCATTTGCCAGGCAAGCACTTATTCTACTGAGCTATCTCTTCAGCCCAATTACTCTCTTTTTAAAATAGAGTCCTTGAGTAGGCTTATGACTGGAATAGGACGATGATACCCAAATAGTGAAATATATAAACTGCTCAAATACTGCTTTGCTGAGCATACTGATTGCTTCTATAGGTGTGAGTCTTCTTTGAAAATCTAACAGAAAAAGCAAGAGAAAACAGCTTCACACAGGTTCAAAGAAGATAATAAATCTATCTATCTATCTATCTATCTATCTATCTATCAATCATCTATCTATCTCAACAATTCCAATATTGAACTTAGAAGATGCCAGATGGCTGGCTCTTGCCCCCAAGTCATTCAAGGTACATCAGGCTGGCCTAGAAACTTACACCTCTCCTAAGCACAAGCCCAAGTGATTCATCATAGGTTCACCACTGCATGAAACACACTTCCAGCCCACTCTTGCATCTGTGTCCTGTTATTGTGAATCTTGTTGCTTAAGAAAGAAAACACTGGCTCCTGCAAGTAGGGACTGCCTGTTTGTGAACCACTAAATGCACTACTTACTCCCCCGGGACATTTCTTGAGATAGACCCTAATGTTAGGAGACACTTTTAAAACCCATTGTTCAAGAAGTCTAACTTTTGAACGAAAGAAAAATTGAAAAGGAGGAACATAATGTTTGAGCAAAAAGATGTGGTTATAGGAATTATTTTTAAAAGTCATCTTGGGCTGGAGAGAGAGCTCAGTAGAATAAGCACCTGCCTAGCAAGCACAGAGTCCTGAGTTCAATCCTCAGTACAAAAAAAAAAAATCATCTTAAGATGTCAGAGGTAGTGATTTTACCATGTGAAGGAAACAGAGATATTCAAAACTTACGGGTCAATTCAGTGATGGTCCAGAATTTAATTTCTGCAACATGGACAAAACTGATGTTTGGATGTAAATGATGTAATTGAGCTAGCACTGGTAGTCTTATCAGCTCTTGGCTGTAATCTTGGTTCTCAGCAACCTGACCATGTAATATAAGCTTCTTGAGGTCTGATTTCCAATGGGAATATAGTAGGGTAAATATTGGTGATAATGTGTGTGACTTACTATCCTGATTATTAGTGCTATTCATAACCATCACTACTGTCATTTATCTTTTCCTCCTCTTATACAATAAGGTAGAGAATGTGAGGGTACCTTCTTATAACTCTGTTGTGAGGGTTACTGCACGGGATAACAAATATGCTACTCAGTGCTTGTGATGTGTGCTGGCATGACCTCAAGTACCGGACATCAAGTCATTTAATCCTTTAAATAACCCTGTGAAGTTCTCATTTTACAGATGAAGAAACTGAGGCTCAGAGACATTAATTATACAATGTGAGTGGAAATGATGGTGGATGCTTCTTCAGTTTTAAAAATGTACTATAGTAGAAGACACATTGCTATTATCTCCCCTAATATATTCTCTCTCACTTTGAACACACTCACTCCATTGTTCTCATCAATTTCTGAAACTTGGGAAGTTCTCTTTCATGAGTATCTTGACTATGCTCTTGTGGCTGCCTTCATGTCCAAAATGGTTCAGTTACCTTTATTCTCACTTTGACCTTAGGAAAGAGTCAGAAGTCACATGGTGCCAGGTCTGGTCAATAAGGTGAATAAGGACACACCATAATGTTTTCATGAGCCTGCTTTTCTATTGGATGGCCTTTTCTAGCTGCAGTCACCATATTTTCAACATACCTTCAAAAAGTGTGAAAGAGAACTTCCATAACTGCTTCAGAAAGTGGCTCAAATGATGTTATAAAGATGTTCAAGGTTTTGTGGGTATCACACCATGTAAAGGTTGAAGATGCACTACTGTATGTGAAGAGCAGACACAGCAAAATAGCAGACAGTGTTTATGAAATGTGCAGAAAAGCTGTACCTAAGTGGCTGTTTTGTGATGATAGCTGGATGGGAATTCCACCTTAGCACTCTAATACTGATAAAGTACATTCTTTTATGGAAGATGGGTTTCCTGGTTCCCTGGTTGACAAAAAAATCTCTCTGAGCTATAAGCAGCAAACGAGAGTGGATGCATGTTTAGGAGTTGTGTCAAATCCATCCCTTGTGATGCCCAAATTAATAACTGTCTATGAAGAAACTGAATACTTGTCATACTTAGGACATTTCCACTTTTAGTCCTCAGAGAATGATAATGGAGCCTGATTTTAGGTGCATCTTTTCAGGATAATCACACTCTGAGGACTTACGCTGTAACCTTAAGACTTAATGTGGAGGAAGACTTTCTCATAAGTTATTTTCTGATGGGCCAGTATTAGACACAATAAAGGCAGTGATATTTAAGTTGATCAGGGACAGATGTTTAACATATTTTATGTGAGACCTGTAGACACAGTTAACTGCCAAAACAGGATATTTCTTGAAACACTGGACAGATGGAACCAAGAAGAATACTGAGTGGTCTGAACTCCTCTCAATGATCCTATTTTTTTAAAAAAATAATTAATCCTGATTAAAGCACTTCAGTGATTTTTTTCAATTCTTTTTCTTGGTACTTGTTTACTCAGTCTACAAAGGTATTTGGGATATAAAATGTGTGTGTGTGTGTCTGTTATACATGTGTGAGTTATACATTCCTACTTTTAAAAACATACTTTGTTTTATTTTCTATCACTCACTGTGGGAAAAGAGTTTGTGTTGTGCACATTGTTGGCTGTTTCCCCAGCATCTGCTCCCTTCCCGATTTCCTTTTAGGGACCTGACTCCACTCCCAGCTCCATGTCTTGTCACTGTTCTGCTGAGAAACCTCTTTTCTATTCATGGTAAAAATCCAGTTTCCCAGGGAGTGAACCCCTCAACACGATCTGCTCCCGGGTTACTCCTGCCTCGCCTCCTACAGCTGTACCTACTCCCCTCACACACCTTTGCATTGACTCCCTGCTGTTCCTCAACTATTTCAGGTGGATTCCTCATTGTAGTACTTTATGAACTGAGTTGTTAGCGGGACTTCTCTGAATCAAACAAATGAAGACCTTGACTGAATTAAATACTCTCCAGTCCCTCATCTTGCACACAAAAAGAACACTCTGATAAAATTTGATTAACTTTAAGCCTTCACTATCAAATGTTTCAGGAGGAGTTTGCACCAACATTCTGCCCTGGCAAGAATTTTAGAGGATGTGTATGAGGCCTTTCTTCTTGGGTTTATAAAGAACAATGTGTAATTCAGTTGTAGAGAGAAGGCTTTGTTGAAAGCAGTTGAAAGAGTTATTTACTGGGTGGGGTTTCAAGTCTTGTTGCGTTTACACAGCGTTGGCTATTCTGCTGATACTTAATGAAAACTTAAAAATAAAACCATCTGGAAAGGGTGGCAATTGATGCTGGCTTTACTGGTCCAGCTTTCTGGCTTGCCTCAAGTAATTTTAATAAAGTATGTTAACTCAACTAGGGTCATGAAAGAATTCTTGTTCAATAATCTAGACCTGTCCACTGCTGTAATAGTTTTGGGAATAGGCCAGTGAATTTAGTGGAGTACTTAAAATAATACTCCAGAAGACTTAAATTTTCATAATTGGACAAGAAGCTGTACTTCAGATGTATGTTCCTAAAATGATACATTTTCCCCTAGAATTTTGATTATTGTACTTTAAAGGAGCCGTGGTTATAATGATCAAATTTAAACAGTTTGCAGTTTACAAACGACCCTAAATGAAGTTTCTGCAGCTAGCAGTTGGGAGGGAGGGTGCTACCTCTCTCTTGAGTATGCCCTATAATGATTCTGTTTAATTTCCTGTTGTAAAGAAAGATCTTGAATGGAATTTCTTCTTAAGGGATTGTTTGGTTTAAATCTGATCCTCTCAAATACTTTCCTAAATCCCTCCTTTGAGGATTTGGATTCTGGACTCACCTGAAGGTATCGTTTCAGTTCTTGGATGAGAGACACACTCTTCGTCATTCTAAGCAATCCCAGAGAGTCCTTCTCTGTCACAATTGGCACCAGCAAGTGTACAATGCCCACTTTGTTTCGTGGGAAATGAAAATGTGTTTTTAACCATGTATCATTGGGCTGAAATAGGAAGACCCTACACCTGGACATTAACTCAAGGCAGAATTGCTAATGTTATTAGCAGTCAACACTGCTGTTAATGTGGTTGATGTTCAGGATATTTCAGTCTCATTTTATCCAATAACATGATACCTGTACTTACAAGCAACCTTGATCTGAACCTCTTGCTATTAAACTCAGCTAGCAAAATTAGTGTTTAAACCAGAGATTTGAAAGTCAAGGCCTTCATCAAACTTTCTTTCTTTCTATCTTTCTATCTATCTATCTATCTATCTATCTATCTATCTATCTATCTATCTATCTATCTATCTATCTATTTATCTGTCTATATCTATATCTATCTATCTATCTTTTTTTGTTTCTTTTTTTTCTTTCTTTCTTCCTCTTTCTTTCTTTCTTTCTTTCTTTCTTTCTTTCTTTCTTTGTCTCTCTCTCTCTTCCTCTGCCTCCTCCCCATCCCCCTTCCCCTCGTCCTCCCCCCCCTCCTCCTCCTCCTGCTCCTCCTCCTCCTGCTCCTCCTCCTCCTGCTCCTCCTCCGGCTCCTTCTCCTCCTCCTTCCTCTTCTTCTTCTTTTTCTCCTCCTCCTCCTCCTCCTCCTCCTCCTTCTCCTCCCTCTCCTTCTTCTTTTCTTTTCCATGGACAGTGGACAGACCAAAAAAATCTCCCAGTCCACCTATCCAAATATCATGGTTTGGAGTTTTTGTAAGGGAAGCAATACAATACAGGACATATTTTATAAGATCATTTTATAATGAATAACCCAAAGAATCATATACAAAGAGTGCAGGAAATCTGTACACACACTAAAGACCAAAGAAAATCTAGCTGAGTGCTTGCATCCTAATATCCTGCACAAGTCTAGCTTAAAACCTAGAGCACATAATAATGCCTCATACAAGTCCAAATTGGAGGCCTAGAGCCCACAGCAATGTCTCATACAAGCCCGCTTCGCGGATCTGAGATGGGAAGATGCAAAGATCAGTGATGAAAACTAGGAAGTCTAAACCAGTAGGATGAAGGATCTGTGCTAGCAGGCTGAGAGATCTGCATTCAAGCCAGGAAACAACACTCAAGGCAAGTAAGTGTAAGAGCTCCATGGACAAGTACCAGAGCCTTCTTCAGCAACAGTGAGGTTCTGAGTTCTTCTAGCAATGAAGAAAACTGTCTCCATCATGAAAGCAAACTTGGCAAGCTTCTCCAGAAGGCTGAGATGTGCTCCATCTTCCCCTCTGGAGCCAGGAAGTGATACTCAAGTTGAGGACCAGAGATGCTCTAAAATGAGCCATAGCCATTCTCAGAAACAGTGAGGTCCTGAGCTCCTCCTCATACAAGAACATCCAAGTTCATCAGAAGAGTCAGCATGACAAGGTTCTCCAGCAGAATAGCTCAAGGGAACCAGCAGCTTCCAATATTTCCAACAACTTCAAATAGTTTCCCTAGCAGCCTCTCAATAGCTTGTCCAGTTCTGCCTCTTATGATGAAAGCAACAACCCACAGGTGGGGACCCCACACCCAGGACCACTCTGGTTCATTTCAGCTAGGCATAACAAGTTGACCACCAGTTAGCAATCCACTACACCAAATTCTTTCTGCTACTCACTGGAAAAACAATTCAATGATAACAATGAAGAGCCAGTGCTCAAGCAAATTCTTTTGGAATTATGTGTGTATCTGTTTACCAACTCAGGCAAGGATGACTCATCGTGAATCATAAAACAAGAGATCCATGCAACTGTAGTTATTGGAAAAGTCATAGGCTAGACATAATGCTTGTACAAATAAGAATTTCTATGCACTGTGAAGTTGAGCAAATAATTCTAATAAATTCAATTAACTATTTTTAAATATAATCAAAATTAATTTACAATAAAAAGAAAACCAAATAAACCTCTACTAGAAGAATTGAAAAGCACAGCCAGATAAGACAGCACAGTATGATAAATGAGGTATGATCACAAAATATGGTGAACATTTAAAATACAAATATTACAGTAAAACACAATGCCATTAGTCCCCCTCAAAATAACCCATTAATTCAAACACACTCATAACTCTTGCCACTTTCTGAAATAGTTCCGAAAATCTTGTTGCCTCAGTATTGTTTCATGAGTGTCTCAGTGTCTTCAATCAATTTAAAACCATTATAGCAGTTTTTCAAATGAAAACATTCAATATGTCTTCACCTATGTCATTCACTAGATCTGGCACTATGGAAATTCTGACTTTTCCCCAAAGTCAAAAATAATCTCAAAAGGTAGATGATTTGAGTTTAGAACACAGAGACAGCCATAACAGTGAAGCCAAAGACCTTCATGAAAGAGGCATTCTAGAACTGCTTCAAAAAGTAGCAAGAGCAATGGGATAAGTATGGTTGAGGTGAGGAGTAGTATTTTGGGAGAGAATAATTACTATATGTCTTCTACTAAAGTTAAAAAAATAATATAAACATTCACTGCATTTCATGATCATGCCTCAGAGCTCTGCGCTGTCATGACCAGGTGGTGTCTGCGTGTACAATGAGAACTTCATACTTGGATGGAAATCTGCTTGGTAGGTAGTTTTTTTAGAATTCAGGATTAAAAACCAAAGTATTCTTTTAGCTTCAACAAATGGATATCATGTTTTAAGGACTCTAAATAACTGACTTAAAAATTTGCTATTAAGTAGTTCTTAATGATGTAAACATTCATGCAGAAGATGTAACAGCAAATTAGAAAATTTAGCTTAGTTTTATAATGGTAAATTCATATGTGGTTGTAAAAATAGTACAGAGAGATCCTTTACCCAGAGTCCTTCAATGGCAATGTCTTTCAAAATTATATTACAATATGGTAACTGTGATATTAACATTTATGCAATCAAGGTGCAGAATGAAGCCCCTGATGCATCTTTTTACAGCCACATCTACTTCTTTCTCCTACCTCCACCCTGTCTTTAGCTCTGGCCAACTAGTAACTTGCTTTCCATTTCTGTAATATTCTCATGTGAAGACTGTTAGATTGATGAATGTCAAGAGTATGCAAAGTTTTAGAAAAGTCTCAGATTGCCTGCCAGAATCTCTGTGTCATTTTGCATTTCCACCAGTAACTATGAGTGATCCACTTTCTTCATGTCTTCTCCAGCATTTGTTATTGTCACTGTTTTTCCATTTTAGCCATTTTGATAGGAATGTGGATATTTCTTATGATTTTAACATATGTTTCCATAGCAGCTAATGATGTTGAACATCTTTTCATGCATTTCCCTGTTATCAATGCATCTTCTTCAGGGAACTTTTAGCTTAGGTCTTTTGCTATCTTCAAATGGATGTGTTTGATTTCTACTGTTGATTTTTTTTTTTCTGCAGGGTCTCACTATACAACTCAGACTTCTAGTGATCCTACTGATTTCTGTCTCCCTAGTGCTGAGATTATAGGTGTGTGCCACCATGCCCAGACTCCATCACCAGCTCAGGGCTTCCGGGGTTGGGGCTGGAGCAGCAGACAGTGCCAGGCATTGAACCCTGGTTCCTGTGCTGACCTAATCAAGCCCTTAGTCCACTGAGCTATAGCACCATCCCTTACTGTTGAGTTTTGAGAATTCTTTATAGACTAGATACTGATCCCTTATTTGACACATGTTTTACAAATGTAACTTCTTAGTCTAATTTTTTAAAAAATAATTTTATAAGGTGTTTTGTAATGTAAAGCTTTAAAATTTTGAAGTCCAGCATCCTTTTCTCCACCTTTGAGTCCTAACTTCTGGTATTATGGCTAAGAATTCTTTGTCCAGCCTGAAGCCCAAGAATTTTCCTCATTTTCTAAATATGATTTTTATAGTTTTATATTTTATACTTAAGTTTGTGATTGTTTTGTTAAGTTTGATATACAGTGCATATGATGTTTAGGTTAAGGATTGTTTTCTTTCCCACCTGTTTGTATCCACTTCTTCTAGCACCATTGCTGAGGAGGCTTTTTCTCCTTTGAATTGATTTTACTACTTTGCCAAAAGCAGTTGGGATTATTTGTGTGGAATTATTTCCAGGTTCTACATTCTGTTCCATTGGGCTGCTTGTCTACTCCTCTGACATTACTACATAGTGTTAGTTACTGCAACTATATACATTTTGAAACTGGGCATAGTGATTCCTCACAACTATGCATCTTTCCAAAATTATTTTACTTATTTTAGTTTCTTTGTTTTTACATATAAATTTTAAAATAATTTTGTCTATGTATATAAAACATGCTATAATTTTGATAGGATTTGCACTAAGCCTGTATAAATTTGGAAAGAATTAACATCCATGAATATGCTATGTCCAGGCTTGTATAGCAATCCTGGAATTCACAAAAAGTTTGTTGAAGCCTAATCTTCACTGTTGCACAGGAGTGAGGGTGACTTGGGAGATAAATAGGCTTTGAGAACAGAGCCTTTGAGAATGGAATAAGCCCTTTTAAAAAAAGAAATATGGTCTGTCTGTCTGTCTGTCTTCCTTTCAAACATGTGAGGCTACAACTAGAAGTTGGCCACTTTTGTGAACAAGGGAGCTGGTCCTCATGATCTCCTGGCACCTTCATGTTGGACTTGTCAGCCCCTAGAACTGTGTCTTTTTTAAGCCATTCAGTTTATGGTATTTTCTTATAGCAGCTTAAGCTAACACAGTGATTATATCATATTGCATTCCTAGCAGCAATACATGAACATTTCAACTGCTTCACCTCCTTGCCAGCAGTTACTATTATCAGCTTTTAAGAATTTAACTCTTCTAATAGTGTGTGGTGCTATCCCATTGTGAGATTTACATTTCTCTAATGTCTCCAAATGACACTGCACATTTTTCATGAGGTGTTTTGCTTTTGGTTTTCTATCTACAAGCTTTGTGGTTTGAAGTCCATTCACATCTTTTGTCTATTTTAAAAATTAGGCTGTCTGTTTTGCTAATGAGATTTAAAAGCATTTTAAGTGTATTCTGGATATACATGCATATATGCATATGCACACACACAAATATTTTTTCCAATTTGTATCTGTTCTTTTTATTTTCTTAGTCTTTTATAGAAGTTTTACATTTTGATAAACTTTAGTCAATTTTCTTTCATGGGTTGTGATTTCGGAGTCAGTTCAGAGAACTCTGCTGTAAATGTCTTGTGATACATTTCTTCTGAAAATTTTATAATTTTAAGTTGCACATAATGTGCAACAGTTGCACATTTAAATTTATGATCAGTTTTGTCTTAATTTTTGTAGTTAAGTTTTTTTCCCCATATGACTATCCAATTGTCCTAGTACCATTTGTTGGAAAATCTATTATTTCTCCGTTGAAACTTCTGGCCTCTTGACAAAGATCAATTGCCCATGTTTGTGTTGGCAAGCTTTTGGACTCTGTTCTGTTCCACTGACCTGTGTCTCTATCCTTGTGTGCTCAGTCAGGGGTGATTTTGCTCTCCCCATGTGGTAGCATCTGAGGACATTTTTGATTGTCATGAGTGGGAAGAGAGTGTGACTGGTATTCTATGTGCAAAGTCCAGGAATGCTACAAAGCATCCTGTAGTCTATAGGACGGCCACCACAACAATGACCTTGTCCACATACCTATAGTTCCTAGAGTAGGGAATTCTTGACTGTCCTTTTACCAATACCAAACTTTCAGGGTTACTGTGGTTTCCTAGTAAGTTTTAAGATTAGATATATGATTTCCCCAACTTTTCCTTTTGCTTTTCAAAACCATTTTAATGAGTATAGTTTCTTCGCTTTTCAGATACAGATTTTGGAAGAAGCTTGCTATCTTTAAAATAAACCAGGTGGTGTTTTTATTGAAGATGTATTAAATTTATATAATTTGGTGACAAATGACATTTTCACAATACAGACATTGTTCATGTCTTATCTATAACATTTATATTTGGTGCTATTGCAAATGGTAATATTTTAAATTATAGTGCATAACACATGCAACAGATATCTATTGATTTTCTTAAGTTCTTATAGTTTGCAACCAGTTTAAATTCATTCTTATCCTTCCCTAAAAAAAAAAAAAATTAAAAAAGAGACTGGGTGTGGTGGTGTATGGCTATAATCCCAGTTCTTGGGAGGCTGTAAGCAGGTGGATCACTATGAGTCTGATCTAGTAGTGAGATCCTGAACACCCTGTAGACCCTTTCCTAAAAATATAAAAATAAATAAATAAATAAATAAATAAATAAATAAATAAATTCTTAGTTCCAAAAATTTTCGTATAGATTCTTTGAATTTTCTACACGAACGAAAAGGTTGCCTATACGTAGTGATACATACTGATAGCTTTATTTTCATTTTACAAATGAGTACCTTTTCCCTTTTTATGGCCTTGTTGTAATGGGTAAGATTTCTCAATGCAATGCTGAATAAGGGTGATAAGGGTGGGCATCCTTGCTATGTTCCTGACTGCAAGGGAAACAATCTTTCACCAGTAAGCATCATATTGTATGTAGTTTTTCCATAGGTTTCTTTACCAGATTGAGAATGTTCCCCTCTCCCTAGTTTTATGACTGGTCTTATAATGTATTTCTTTGTAACAATGAAAATGGCTATGTGGTTTTTCTTCTTTAGTTTTCTAACATGATGGATTTTATTGTTAGAGTTTAAAATATGGAACCAGTGTTGTTTTCATAAAATTAAACCTTATTTAGTCAAGCAATATAATCCATTTTATATGATGTTGGGTTCTATTTGCTGATGTTTTATTGAGGATTTTTGCATTTATGTGCTTGATCTTGGGTTTGTAATTTTCTATTTTTTGTTTGATATTGGGCTAACGTTGCCTTTTTAATCTATGAATTACTTATGTGTGGGTTGTATAATTTTCAAATGTTTAGAGAGCTTTTCTGTTATTTCTAGTTTCATTTGATAATTACCTAAGAATATACTTCATATTTTGGTTCCTTCGTATTTGTTAAGGTTTGGCTTATGACACAGGACCTGGTTGTGCTTTGTGGAAGTTTCACATGCACCCGAAAGAAAGTGTATTTTGATGTAGCATGGTGGAATGTTCTTTAAAAACCAATTAGATTAAGTTTGTAGACGCTGAGTTAGAACTCGTTGAGTTCTACTACATCCTTGCTGATTTTTCTTTTTATCTGACCCATGTACTGCCAAGAGAGGTTTGCTAAAGACTGCAGCTATCATTGTGAATTTATCTATTTCTCTTTGGTATTTGTCAGAAAATTGAAAGTACATTATTAGGCCACAAACATTTAAGATCATTATGTTTTCTTAATGATTTGATCCTTTTATTGTCATGTAATTTCTTTCTTTATTCTTGATTGTATTTTCCTTTAGAACAGGTCTAATGGCAATGTATGTTTTAGTTTCCCTTTACTGTGAATATTTTATTTGACCTTCATTCCTCAGGAGTTTTTCACTGGACAGAGATACTGAGTTAATAGTTCTTAGTTCTTTCTTTCTTTCTTTCTTTCTTTCTTTCTTTCTTTCTTTCTTTCTTTCTTTCTTTTCCTTCCTTCCTTCCTTCCTTCCTTCCTTCCTTCCTTCCTTCCTTCCTTCCTTCCGTTCTTTCTGGCTGGCACAGGCTACCTTAAGGGGAAGTGTGGGGATAGAACTGCCATTCCCTGTGTCTGACTGGGATTGCCCATGCAGGTGCTTAAACCACTGAGCTAACCTGAAAGCTCCAACAGTTCTTTATTTTTAGTGCTTTAAAAATGTGCTGTCTTTCTGCCCCCCACGGTATTCTCAGTCACCAAGAAATCTTCAGTCACTGGAATCATTATTTCCCTCTGAGTTATGTGTTGGATTATTTTTCTTAAAAGTGTTTTTTTAATTATTTATTTATTTACTTATTTATTTGGTACAGGGTCTCACTATGCAGCTCAGACTCATAGGATCCTCCTGCCAACCCCCCACACACCAGGATTACAGGTATGCACTACCACTCCCAGTTTCAGTGGCATAGGCTGTGGTAGTGAGGATCAAATTCTGTTCCTTGTGCTTGCCAGGCAGGCCTTATACTGCTGAGCTATGTCCCAGTCCTGGATTCTTTTTCTTTTTTTTTTTTGTATATTTTGAAGAAATTTTCATTGATTTTAGTTCAGTAAGCTAGTTATGTTTGATCTTGAATTTCATTACATTTCTCCAGTTTAAGCCTTGTTAACATTCTTGAATCTACGAACAATGTCTCTTGTTGAAATTCAGAACTTAATAGCCATTTCTTCCCAAATATCTATTCAGCACTGTATTTTTTTCTCCCTGGAACTTTGATAATATAAAAGATGGATGTTTTGCTAGTAATGCTCATATGTGTCAGGGCCTCCTTCATTTTTACAAATATTCCTTTTCTTTCCATTGTTCATATTAATTTAAATTGATTGATTCTCACATTCACTGGCTCTTCCCTCAGTTATTCGCTATTGATCCTATTTGATGTATTTTTTATTTTTGTTATTGCATTTTTTATTTCAAAATTTTTAATTGCTTCTTTTTCATATTTTCAT
>PVKN010011995.1:5461-21260 GCA_004027915.1 Capromys pilorides
TTCAGTGGTCTAAAGCGCCTGCTTAGGAGGGCTCAGGCAACTGCGGGGACTGCAGTTCGATCCCCGGCACCACATGCTGCGCCAGCGCCACCACCAGGGCAGGCTGAGCCAGCCACAAAATGAATAAATAAAGAAACAAACAAACACAACAAGCAAACAAATAAATAAATAAATAAAATTAAAAAAAAAAAAAAACAAAACAAAAAAACCGTCCCTTGTATAAAACAATTATTATATGAGCATAATACATTCAATATGTTTACCCAGGTTTAAAAAAATCAAGTGGTCTCTCAAGGTCCATTTTATTGCTTAAAGGTAGAAGCAATAATAAATGTATTTCATTCATTATAATAAGATAAAACAATCTTTAGGAAAATTCTGAAGTGAACATCATCTGTTACCTCATCTTTTTTTCGGTCTTTACCATTTTCTCAATAGCTGATTAAACTTCTCTGTAAATGTTCTCTAAAATTATCGTAAACCACCCAGGTGTACTTGAAAGGTAATACTGTTCAAACAACACTGAAGCTCTGTGGATTATTATGACACACTAGATTTGATTCAAATAAGTTAAGACTTCCTAAGATAGCTGTTAGTCCTTTACTGATCACCTGAATTTCAGCATTTAAAAGCATTTAATAATTACTACTTTGAAAAGAGGAAGTTCATCCCCGGATTCACAAAGCTCGGCGTTCAGCAGATGCTACTGCTATTCTCAGCATAGCATGTAGTTTTTATACCATCATTTTAAGGTTCCTGAACTGTAAAGTGCCTGGTGTCTTTTTTAAAACTATTCTGTTTAAAATGAATTAAAACTACCATCTCATCTTTCTAAGAATGAGTGTTTTTTAGGCACAACTGTATTCAGCACACTTTGTGAACTGGGGCCTGACGTTTGAGGTTGCTATAGACACACTGACCTGTGAGACACTGCACCTCGAGACACTGCACTTATTGTTTCTCTTTTCCACAGTTAATTAGGTTTGTGTCAGGTGTAGGAGAGTGAAGTGCTGTGCAAGGATGCAAGCACCTAGAAGAGTACGCAAAAGGAAAACTAAAATACAAACGTTAGCAGCTGCCCTCTTGTCTCAGTTACTCTTCTCTCGTTGCTGGGACAAATGCCTGACACTCAAAATGAGGGAAGGAATGGTTTATTTAGCTCACAGTTACTGGAGCTTTCCGTCCATATTCAGCTGGCTCCAAGGCAGAAAACAACCTTTCATGGCAGCTGATAAGAGCAAGAGCATAGAGAGAGAGCTAGCAGCAGCTCCAGCAGCTAACTTCTCTTCCTTCCTTACACTGAAATGCAAAGCAGCACCCATTTCCACAATAATCAATTGCAAATGCCAGAAGCTGCCCCATGACTGCATGAGGCTTTGGAGGGACACCTATGCACAAACCATAACAACTCTTCTTTGTGTAAAGCTGGAACTCAGAACATGCAGTCAGATTTGGAAAGCCTCATGATCAGAATTAATCTAAGGTAGCTATTTGTAAGACTAGAAGTTTCTCTTCATGATAGTTAAGTACAAGAGTTCCTAAGAGTGAAAAATCCTGAGAATCATCATCATTATCTAAATTTGTGTTCCATATCATTCACATATTTACTTAAATTTCAATATGAACGTGGACTCGATTTTTATATCATAATTACTAATTAAACTATGGAACAAATGAGAAATGCTCTTGTGCCCCCTTTTAGATGCCAGGGGTTGAACAAAGGATCCAGCTCAGGAATGGAAATGGAAGAGATGCCCAGAGCAGGGAAGTGGTCATGGGGGCCAAACTCCCAGGCCCTCTCAGGGACAGGGGTGGATTTGTTGACCCAGGAGCTCCTTGTGTCCCACGCTTCAGTTATTTTCAAGGAGATTTTGTCCTTTGGGCGTGACTGATTGACTGAGAGGATAGAACTCCATGTCCGGCCCCTGACCTCCCTCCCTGGTGACAGCCAGGGGTCCTGAAGGCAGCCAGAGAGCACTGGAGATGCTCTGAAAGCTCAAACCTGGAATGGTGGCTTGATCTTCCCGGAGATCAGTGCTGTCCAGGGCTGGGCAGCTCCCGCTCCTCGCTGTGGCCCACCCTGGGTACAGAGCACACGGGGAGAGTGCTGTACCTTAGGACCCCCATGTCAGGCCCAGGGACAAACAGTAAATATTTATTTACTCTATTTTGCCATCGGTACTCTTGAGTTTTCAGAAGTTAGTATAATGAATATATAATATTCATATGTATTATTAAAAGTGAGGAGCCTACATAATGCCATAAACATATTAGTGAAGGTACAATTTAACAATATCTTCATTTGGCAAGAATTGTTCTATATTTCTTATCTCTTAAAATGTTATTTTTTAAGTTGAATTTGTTTTCCATTAGCAAATATTTTTCTATTATGTTACTGTGGATGTCTAAAACATTAACATTTAATGGAGTTGTATGAAAATGGAGGCATTTCATTATATATTGCACATGTCTCCAAATTGTTTGTGAGTCACAACGCCAGTGTTCAGAATTGCTCTCATTTTTGTAATTTAAAAATTAGTTCTGGGCATGGTAGCACATGCCGTAATCCAAGACCTTGGAAGGTTGAGGCAGGAGGATCACTTCATGAATTGGAGGCTACCCTCAACTACATACAGTGTTTAAGACCAGACTGGACTATGCAGTGAGACTTTGTCTAAAAAATAAAAGTGGAAGAGTCTAGCTATGTTTTAAAGATAAAACTTTTAAAACATATTAATTCTTATATTTTCATTCTTGAAAAGATAATTGTTGTTCATTTGCCTTGAATTTTAAAGTTTTTCAATAAAGCTTCCCAAATGTGTACATATATTTAACAACATATTGTTCAGCCTACATGTGTAAGCCTTAATTTCATGTACTCTAAGTGAAACAAAAAATATTATTCTAAAGTAATTTCTTAAGCATATTTACTGTAGTGCAGCTTCAGCTCATAGAAATGACACAAGAAATGGAATATGTCAACAAAAATTCCATTTTTAAATAAAGGTATTTGAAATTCTTTTTATTGTGTTATATTTTTATATTTAGTACGGGTCCATAGGGTTTCATGACACAGATTGGACTCCTAGTGATCCTCCTGCTTTCAGCCTCCCAACCGCTGGGATTATAGGCACGCTCTACCACGCCCATTCTCGGTCACCCAGTGTGCCCCAGGGGCGGGGCTGGCATGGCAGTGAAACTCTGGCTCCTGCATCTGCTTAAGCAGGTGCTTTAGTCCGCTGAGCTATCTGGCCGGCTCAAGGTATTTGAATTTATAGGAGAAAAAAAGACTTTTCTCTTCTGATACTAAGGTTCACAGCTGAGAATCTTGTAACAAAATGGAGATGAATGAGAGAGGAATCACATAAACTAATTTAACATATATGAAAAATGACCTGAGGACCTTTGGAAACAGAAACCCACAGGAAGAAGCACGTGTGTGTGTTTCTTAATCCCGAGTGTGATGCGGTAAGGGGGACACGCAGGATCGGAGGGCACAGCTCATCAGGCAGTGCTAGGCAACCGGGCAACTGGCAAATGCCTTTTTCAGAATACCCTTGGCTGCTCTGCGTCTATGAGGATGGTGAGAATGCCCCTCTCCTCTTGAAACAGGTTTGGTGCTGCTGGAATAGGAATTTTTGGTCCTAATTCAGGGAGAAAGATAAGAGAATTATATTATGGAGAGCTTCAGGCTGTGGAGAAAGACATAGTGCCCACCCTGCTCCTGAGTCTTCTCACATGTTCAGCTGTCGTATTTTCAGTTAGGATGTGCTGAACCCCGTCAAATACCTTTAGAATTATTGCTAAAAATATGCATTTTAATGCACACATTGATATTTATCAAATTATTATTTAATGCCATAACTGTTTCAGAATCTTAAGTAAATAAGGTGCGTTCTTCGAAAGTCTGAATAAAGTACATATGCAGTCTCACAAATGGAGAACTATTTTTCTGGGGTTTTAGTTTGTAGGATCATTTGATGTAGATGAATTTGTGCAAAAAGTAATAAGAATTTACTGTCTTAAAATCTGTTGTGAGAGAATTTTAATATGTGATACTCATGTCACATACTCAGTTGGAAGACTTTCGGCCTCCAAATCTAGATCAGCCCATGTTTCAGAAGCTTTTTGCAAGGTTTTCTTCCTTGAAACAGGGTGTCACTGTGTACTTCTGCCTGACCTAGAACGCACCAGGTAGCCCACGTTGGCCTCAAGTTTGACAATCTCTTGCCTCAGCCTCTTGAGTGGAAGTATTTAAAGTAAAAGCTTACGGGTAGCATTAGGTCAAGTGTTTGTCATTTACATTCACCAAGGAAGAATGTAATCCTAACTTTAAACGAAAGCACTAGTATTCTGTTTTTAAATCGACTATAATTGCCACACTTGATTAAATACCAATTAAGGATGTTACTACTATTGAAATAATGTGCAAAATAGTAAGAATAGTTAGCTTACTGAAGTTGTACAATGTGCTAGGTGTTAACTACTTTGTATATGTTATTTTATTTAATCTGTATAATAACCCTTGAGATTTTGAAAGGCCAGCTCTCCTCTACACCCCATGGCTGGTGGCAGAACTAGGGCCACTCCAAAATGTCTGGCTCAGAATCCTTTCTGAATGGGTATGTGGCTTTGTGTTTAATTTTTAAAAGATTTATTTTTTGTGATTTATTTATTTATTATTTATGTGGTATAGGGTCTTGCTACACAGCTCGGACTCATCCTGATCCTCCTATCTCATCCTCCCCAGCCCTGGGGTTACAGGCATGCCCGCCCTCCATCTCGGTGGCCGGCACGGTGGCATGGCATGCGTTACTGGAGATCAACCTGGGATCCTTGCGCTTGTGAGACAGGTGTTAAGACAACTGTACTCTCTCCCCAGCCCCATTTTTAAAAGATTTTTAAGAGCCAGGCATGGTGGTGGACACCTGTAATCCCAGCACTCACAGACTGTGCAGGAAGATCCCTGCAACTTCAAGGCCAGCCTGGGCTACATAGTGAGTTCGAGGTCAGTTTGGACCACATAGAGACCCTGTCTCAAAAAAAAAAAAAAAAAAAAAACAGTGAAACTAAGTATTTCATAAAGGGAAATGGCTACTGTGGCTCATGGTTTTAGAGCCCGAAGGTCTAAACATCACGTCTCTGGTCCTTGGAAGTTACCAGTCCCACTCAGCCTCATGGTGACTCTCTTTAAGGCAAGAACGCACACAGAGGCAGTCATGTGGTGAGACAGGAAGCCACACCGAAAGGGGGGCTTGGCCTGCTTATATAAAGCTTCTTGTAAGAGCTGACCTGGAGCTGCCTTCCCTCCAGTGGGCTCCTGCCGGCTCCTCTCTTCAGGGTCTCACCTACCTTCAGCAATTCCACCCTGCGAATGAAGCTTTCAATGTGGGCACCTGAGACTGTGCGCAGACTCTAGCAGGGTGGCAGGAGACGTGTACTGCCAAGTACTCGTGGAGGGGACATAGCGAAGTGGCCCAGGCTCCTGCCTGGCAAGCATGAGGTCCGAAGTTCAATTCCCAGCACCAAAGAATAAAAACAATAATGAACTTCAGTGGAGATGGGGTTAAAGTGGGTTTGGCTATGAAATCTCATCATCTGTGGGGTGTTAAGGGATCAGTAACTTCTGTCCTGTGTCACCTGGACAATTTTGTGAAAGCATTCACTCAGTATTCCACAGTGAAGTGTAGGATACAAAGGAATTTTTAAATAAAAACCATGAATTTCAAAGGATAAGAAATGTTTTTTAAGGAAGATGAGGAGTAGTAGAAAATTGATGAGATAAGGGACAGACAGAAATCTCAGAAGAGAGGCCGTGGAAGGCCGTTCGCCGCACTGTCTGCGCTGTCTTGTGTGCTCTCAGCCTCCTGAGCCATAGACCCCACCCAGCCGCCTTGGCCCAGGCTCCCCCCTGGGCAAGAGCACTGCTTACTCTTTGTCGTACAAATGAGTTCTCCATAAATGCCACAAGAGACCTTGCCATATAAATCTGAAGAAGCGTGCCACCGGCTATTTCATTTTACCACAACTCATGAAGAGGGCTCTAAAATGCTCTGCCGCTAAAAGTGACATAGATGATCACTGATTGGCAAATTAATCATCCCAAGTGAGCTACCAAACTCAGCTCCATGCCAAAGGTACCTATTTGTTATACCTAATTGTAGCTGAATACCTCGTGTGTAAGCAAAACTCGTTTCAGGCTTCCGTTTTTTTCCCCATCCTTCTGTTTTCCAGGTATGGTTTACAACAGGAGTATTTGTTTTAATTTTTCTTTTCTTACCTGAAAGAATATAAATGTTGAAAGAATTATGGAAGTGCTGAAAGTTACCTAAAATAGAAGTCAGTGTATTAAATCACCTTGTAAGTAAAAGGTGTAGACGAAAGTGTAATTAAAAAGTGTACAATGGAATGTGAAACATTTTGGGCTTCTGCTCCACACTTAAAAATTTCCTAATCTGGTTTATTTGCTAATTTGTTTGTTTGTGTTGATTCAGTCCCAATTGTAGTTTGTTTATTTTTTTTCACTGCATTCAATTATGCATTTTTTTTAAAATTTTATTTATTTATTTATTTGTTTGCTTGTTGTGTTTGTTTGTTTCTTTTATTTATTCGTTTTGTGGCTGGCTCAGCCTGCCCTGGTGGTGGCGCTGGCGCAGCATGTGGTGCCGGGGATCGAACTGCAGTCCCCGCAATTGCCTGAGCCCTCCTAAGCAGGCGCTTTAGACCACTGAACCATCTCGCCGGCCCCCAATTATGCATTTTAAAAATGTCTATCATCAAAGTCCCTGACAACTTTATAAATGCACTGTTTGAATACATGTTCTAGAACACTTTGGATTGTTACCTGTGAAAGTTTATATTTTAAAGCAGATGCTTGAAAGTGTTCACACAAAAGCTCAGTAGAATAAGCACTCGCCTGGCAAGCACACAGTCCCGAGTTCAATCCCTGGTACCACAAAAAACAAAAAACAAAACAAAACAACTTTCTGTTCCAAAAGTGAGATTGATTGTGTTAGGTTATTATTAAAAATCATCTAATTAGGAGATTATAAAAATATACCTTGAACATAAAAATTAATCATTTATTATTGGGTATTAATATATTAGAAATACCAAAATATAAATACAAAACAGGCACATTTTCTTTGTAAAAGAAATTGTCATTGCACTTTTCTGCATTCATTGAATTTATTACATCTTGCTGATAAACTGTAGCAAGGTTGGGGCTGGTGGGGTAGCTCAGCGGTCTAAAGCGCCTGCTTGGGCAAACTCAGGCAGGCTCAGGAGACCGCGGTTCCATTCATTCCCCATGTCACACGCCAGTCCTGCCCTTAAGGCTGGCTGAGAGCCAACCAAAAAAAAAAAAAGCAACCGTGGCAAGGTTTCTGACAGCTTTTTCACTCAGTAATAGGATGCATGCCACCATCTTAGTTCATCCTCACAGGGCTCTATTAGTAGAAATATCTAGCCCATATATTTATACTACTTACCTTGTATTAAGAAATTCTATTCTTTCCATTTTTCCTGTTACCTTTCCAGCTATGTTTCTGTTTTACTTACTGATAAACATTTTGCATGCTTTAGCAAGGCAAATATCTCCTTATAATCTGCTCCCTCTCTGTGACCGTTCTCTTTATTATAAACATAAGCATAGCTGTAGACATTTAAGAAACCGGGGCCGGCGAGATGGTTCAGTGGTCTAAAGCGCCTGCTTAGGAGGGCTCAGGCGACTGCGGGGACTGCAGTTCGATCCCCGGCACCACATGCTGTGCCAGCGCCACCACCAGGGCAGGCTGAGCCAGCCACAAAATGAATAAATAAAGAAACAAACAAACACAACAAGCAAACAAATAAATAAATAAAATTTTAAAAAAAGTAGATCTGTAAAAAAAAAAAGAAACAAACTTTTTCTTAGAATATATATGCTTTTGAAGTCTTTTAAACAGATACTTATAAAATTAGGAATCAAAATATACATTTTTCCACCAGGGATATAGCTCAGCAGCATAAGGAGCATAAGGGCCTGCCTCCAAGTACAGAGTGCTGAGTTCAACACAAAGTACCAAATAAATTAATTAATTAAATTAAATATACAGTTTTAAAATTTCCTTTTATTTTCTGCATGATTTCAAAAGTTTTAATTCATAATAATATTTGTAATTGTTCTAAAAATATTTTTTGTAATGAGGCAATTTTCGAATATCACTTACTAAGTATTCCACCCTCTCCACGTGGGTTTGTGCCACCTGGCCTACAGCCCACCTGTTCCGGTGCTATATTCTGTTCTTTGGACAATTTTATGTTCTTCTACCATTATTACATCATTATCAGGATTTGCTTAATATTTTGTAAAATGAATGCTCTATTTTCATGATTTCTTGCAAAACTGGTGTTTTATTTTTCTTTTACATAAACTTCAGAATTCGTTTCTCAAATTCTTACAATATAGTCATCTTGTTTAGTTAGAATTATAATATATATGTAGTTTAACTTGTTAGAACCAAGTTTGTGTTTACAAATTTAAGTCATCACATTTATATACATGTGAATATACTTCCTTTATGATTCTCTCTTTTATAGTCTAATTTCTTTTTTTTTTTTAATTTTATTTATTTATTTGTTTGCTTGTTTGTTTGTTTGTTTCTTTATTTTATTTATTTTGTGGCTGGCTCAGCCTGCCCTGGTGGTGGGGGCTGGCGCAGCATGTGGTGCTGGGGATCGAACCGCAGTCCCTGCAGTTGCCTGAGCTTTCCTAAGCAGGCACTTTAGACCACTGAACCATCTCGCCGGCCCTATAGTCTAATTTCTTAATTGAGATTTTTGGCTTTGGAAAGATAAAAATCTCTTTGATTTTCTATTTTGTTACTACTAAATCGGAGAATAGTTGATCTTTGCATGTTGCTAGTATGCTAGATAAACATCTAACTCTACTTACAGTTTCAATAACTTTTTTCTCAGTTTTTTTCCTTGCATTTTCTATGGGAAGAATCATATTCATATAATAACTATAAATTTATTGCTAAAATTCCAAATCATATAAAAGTTAATCTTTGTTCTTGTCAGAGGCTGTCAGGACAAGTGCTGATGGAAGCTTTCCCAGCAGTGATCTGCATCCTATTTTGCTGCAGTTGTACACATGCATTGCATAAGTACATGCATATGTGTTTTTTTCTTCGTTATGTAAAATGATTTTTATAAACCTGATTAAAAACACATCATTCTGGGCCTGTGAGGTAGCTCAGCAGACTAAGTGCCTGCTGAAGCAAGTTCAAGGACTGGGGTTTGGTTTCCAGCACCACATGCTGCCCCAGCTCTGCCGACTGGCACAATGAGCCAGCCAATGAGACAGGGTGTAGTGGCACGTGCCTGTAATCCCAGCACTGGGGAGGCTACAAATGAGAGGGTCACTATGAATTTGAGCTGCATAGTGAGACCTCGCATCAACTACATAAAAAAT
This sequence comes from Capromys pilorides, assembly GCA_004027915.1. Lineage (NCBI taxonomy): Eukaryota > Metazoa > Chordata > Mammalia > Rodentia > Capromyidae > Capromys > Capromys pilorides. The sequence goes on from PVKN010011995.1 coordinate 14,919, forward strand.
AAATAAATAAATAAAATCCAGATCATTCATTAATATCTTATTGAGAACTGTTAATGAAGTCTTAAATAAAATGTTCTAAAATTTATTTTTTGTCTCCTTAAATATCTTTTTTTTTTTTTTTTTTTTTTTGGTGGAACCAGGGATTGAACTCAGGCCCTTGGGCTTGCCAGGCAAGCACTTACTGTACTGAGCTATCTCCCCAGGCCCCCCTTAAATACCTTTACTTGGTAAATTTAGACTCAAAAGTCTATGTTCTGTTTTACTTAGCTGTAATTTATATCAAAAAAAGATTGCTTGTTACTTGAGTGTTACAGAGACCTTATTTGAAAATACTGAGACAGTTCAGGTTTTCTGGCTCTTTTATTTATTTGTTTCTTCAGCAGAGGGTCTTGCTGCACAGCTCAGACTCCGAGTGATCCTCCTATGTCAGCCTCCCCAGCACTGGGATTACAGTGATTAAGATTATTTTTAAATTATTTTATTGAAATATAGCAATAGATGGATTTTAATTAATACTTGTACATATGTGTATTGCATTAGTTATTAATATACAATCTCATCTCACTATCATTGGAAAATATACTTTAGAAAGCTTTCTTTTCCAGCTTTGGGGAACTGAGTCGTGCATGCCATTGAGATACATCCCAGCTCTTTTTGTGTTTTATTTTAAGATAGAGTCTAGCTCAAATGTTCAGGCTGGTTTGAACCTTTTGATTTTTGTCCCTCATTGTTAAGTAGCAGCAAGTACAGAAATACACCACCTTGCCCGCCTGGTATTGATTCTTAGTAAGACACTTTACTAAGGTTACCTTTAAAGTTCAAAATATACTGAATTTAAAATGTGTTCTATTGTGACATAAAGTATTTTTATATCTACAAAATTGGATTTATTATTTTATTGCTTAAAACTTTCCTAACATTTCTTATAGTTTTTCTGACTTACGTCACTTTAGAAAGATACGTTGAAATTCCTAGTAATAATTTTAATTAAGAATAATTGCATTTGATTGGCTTCTGTATCACAATTGTGATAGAGAGCTTGAGCATATCAGGTCTTCTCACACACTGGCTGTGCAGTGTGATTTTCCCAAATGGTTCTGCTAGAATCACTGTAATGGACTTTCAGTCTGTTGTGTGAGTGAGAAATTCAGAATTCAGGGAGAACTCGAATAGTTCTTACTACCTGGTAACCTTCTAGGGCTCATTTGTTTTCCTTTCTTGATCCATATATTCAGTGTCTATTATTTAAGTCATTTTGGAGGGAAGTATACTGAGAATTGTAAAAGTTAAACCTCTTATTTTTTAATTACTTTACAATATTTTCAACAGCGAACATGTTATACTTATGAACTCAGTTTAGTTTTTTGTTTTTGTTGCTGTTGTTTTGAGGCAGGTACCAGCAATCGAACTTAGGGCTTTGCTCTTCCCAAGGAGGGTCTGTACCCCGGGCATTATCTCCAGCTAGCTTTCCCATGTCAGCCAGATAATTTTAAATGTCTAAACCAACATTCCTTAGGAACCTCGATACAGCCCTATTCAATTCAGAATATGTAAAGCCCTAACATTTACAAACTGAGGCCTGTGAAGGCTAAGGGCTCATGGGGTCCTCACTGGGTCCCCTTGCCTGGAGCCCGTGGCAAGTCAGTCAGTTGTGCTTGTATTTTAGTTGCTCTTCCAAGCAATTTATGGTAAGTTGTTTATTTGTAAGAGATGCATGAGGAGTGTTCCCACACAAGTTAGTGAAGAGCGAGGCAAGCGAGCCACATGGCAGAAGAGAGGGGCCACCTCGCAGACGCTCGGCTCCTCGGGACGCTTTTGGCAGAATAACAGAAGGCTATAGGTTTTCTCATTTGTTGCTTAGAAGTTGTGCCCATCTTGAAAGTTGGAAAAAGAAATGCACAAAGTATTTAATGTGTTCCTTAAACTACATCATCTTTTTATGTTAGAATAACCGTATTTTTAATTAATGGTCTCAAGTTCTAAGAGTGAGAAAGTTCTAAAACTCATTTAAATCTAAAAAAGTGGAGAAACATCATTACAAATATTTTTAACCTTAGTTCTTTTATTTATTATTGATCATTTATTTTTTATCTTTTTGAGACAAACTCACAGTATGCACTTCAGGCTGGAATTAAGCTCACTGTATAGCCCAAGCTAGAATCGAACATGCAGTGATCCTCCTGCCTCAGGCTCACAAGTGCTGGGATTACAGGCATGTACCACCATACCAGGCAATAACTTTAAATTGTAAGGATCAACAAATGAAAGATATCAACCTAATATTTTACAGTTCATAAGATAATACTAATTGAAGCAAGTTTTCATTGATTATGATAAAAATTAACAAGAAAAATTTTACTCTACAAGTATCATTTATTTTATCTTTCTTATTAAAGGTTTCAAAATTTTAAGCCATAAGAAAAGATAATGAATTTAATTGTAAACTTTATATCTCTTTATGAGTTTTCAAGCGGATTTCAAATGTGGCTTTATGTTGACTTGTGCTCAAGTGACTACAGTTACATAAGCAGTACAGTTGCTTAGTGGACTTTTTAACATTGAACATATAGTACGTTTGTGAATAAAGTTTAGCTTTCTTATGTGAACCAAAGCACTGTGAATTTATGTTTTAACTGGCTTCGAGAAGCTATATATTATTTTATATCTAATTCAAAATATGAAATTTCATAGTGCTTAGTAAGCCTGAAGTTTATTCAAACTGAAACTTTATATAAGTCAGGGTGTCTTAAATGAATCAACTCAATGACATTCATCTGTTTTGAAATTTATACTGAAATGTGAATTTTCAAAAACACTTTTTAGGAAAAAAAATCTTGAAATGGCAATAAGTGTGAATGTTTTACTATCCCTCTTGAGATCATATAGTTATATCAGTAAGTATAATAACAAATTATACATATATATAGGTTGATATATATGTATATATACACATATATTATATGTGTATGATTTTGTCTATTAAATGAAAGTGCCAAGACATTTTATTCAATACCTATAAGAGGCCCTAAATAGGCTTCTGTATTGATCCTCATTTCACGGATGAGCCTGTACCATGTAGAGAGTTTAAATAAGAATCCCAGGGGTAGATGGTAGCGTGCTCAACTGGCTTTCAAATCAGGAACTCTGGTTCACAGCCCCATTCCTCAGTCACTTAGAGAGCCTTTCACATGTTAATATGAATAAACAATCATACAGTAATAGAATTATTTGCCTCCATTATAAGAATCCAAAATTCTGTATCTTATTCACATACAACACACCAATTCTTCTTATAAATCGGACAGATGGAGATAGCAAATTGTGATAAATATATAATTGTCTATGTGTAGTTTGTAACTAATTATTCTTATTAATATTTCTAACCTCTTTTAAATATCATTAATTTTAAAATTTCCATTGAGTTATAGAAATTTACACAAAATTAAGTTTTAGATAATATAATTACATTTTCTGTATTATTGATTTCACGTTTGGAAACCCTGATTTACGACAGTAAATTCTCTCAATGTAAGACTTGTTTTGTTCCGCAGCAGCAAAAAAATTATGATTCAAAGTTTAACATTGACATTTTGCTACTAAATCTGCTGTGCTGTTATGAAGACTTCATAACAATGTTCATGCTATATTCTAAACCATTTACTGTTAATTTAATTTACTGTATTATTTTAATAAGTTTCCTAAGAATCTAAGAATGTGATGACATTGCTAATAACATTTTAATGTCAATAAAGTTCATAACTGAAATACCTTTGTTACATTTTCTGTATATTTTAATGAATGTTTAAAAACATTAATATCTCGAGGTTTAGACCTATGGTTATCAATATACATTATTTATGTTTTACTAAGAACTGTTGGATGAAATTCAACACGCTTTTTTCTTTTAATCTTTCTGTACTGATGTTACTACAGTGCATACAACAAAATAAATTTAGGGTGAGATGATCCTGATAACATAAAATACTTCTAAAGGAACTATAAAACAGGATTTCTATCATAACAAAAATCAGTTTGTTGAACATTTTCAACAAAACACGTAAAAGTGAAATGTTTAGTTTTTCTTTGTATACTACTTTTCTAGCTGTGACATTTTAAAGATTCATTACTACTGGGTACCAGATAGTTTAATGCTATCTTGGATAAATATTACAGTATTATCAGTGCATTGTGGTTATTAAATGGCTCCTCAATTGAGTAATATGACCCATTTAAAACAACTTTGCACCATTACTTATTAAGATTTGTGGCCAGGCAATCAAAAGATTTTCCTGGGCTTCTTTGTACTTTTCATGTTCTCTATGACCATAGCAATGCTGAAACATATTTTATAATGACCCTTGTAGTTGTAAAGACCAGAACACAAGGATTAGTAAAGCATCAAATTGGTGTGTCTTAAATAATTGCGAAGTAGGTCAGTAAAAGTCCTTTATCTCAGGTTGCTAATGGTTGCTTTTGACATAGTCAGAGACCATCATAAGGACAAGGTAAAAATCCTGGGTCCTTAATCTTTTATTCATTAAAAGTGTGATTATCCTTCCTCCTGAGGCAATTAGGGACTTTATATCAGATTGTGATAAAATCTCTGTCTTCACTTGGCTTCCACATGATAGTTAAAATAGAACAGAGCTAATGCCTGTAGCATTTTACTACCTTAAAATTTTGGAGTAAGTATACTAACAACTTAGGAAAAATTGGCAAAACAAAGTTTATAAATTCTAAATTTAGCTAGCCTGTCATATCTCTCTTCAAGACTGAGAGAATCAAGATAAGAATATTTTTTAAAAATGTACAGGAGAATCTGATTGTCAGACCCTTCTTTGGAGCAGTGCTTAAAAGTCCTAAACCTAGGTCACTATGAATTCTAGCAAGGCTCCCTGAAATTATGAATTAAGGTCATGATAATTAATGTTTAGATCTAGAGCATCTCTTAAAGGCTGCTAGTGTTCAGAGGTGGCACTTCTGAAAGGTAATAAGACCACGAGGGCCCCGTAGGATGAGTTCAGAGCTGAGTGTGCTGCTGGAGCTGAGAACTGATGGGAAGAGGCAGGTCAGTGGGGGCATAACAGGGAAGGGCATGGTTCCCTCTTCACTTCCTCCCCTTTCCCTCTGTTCCCTGACCTCCATAATGTGAGTAGCATTCCTCCGCCAGACCCATCCATCATGTCATACTGTGGCCAAAAGCCAGTAGCCACACTAAACTCCTCTGCTTTAATAGTTTAAGTGTGAGTATTGTGTGTCAGTGATGAGAAAGTGACTGAAACAAGGGACAACCACATGCAGCCCAACATTAGCCCCCTAAATCTTTGAGGGCCACCACCATCGACCAGTAGTTCGAGCTCTCCAGCAGGCTGAGGTAGGAGAAGTGCATGTTCTAGCCCAAACTGGGCAACTTAATGACTTGGAAAGGCCCTTTCTCAATTTTTAAAAAATTAAACAAGGACCAAGAATACAGCTCAGTGCTAAGGCTGTGGTTTAATCTGGAATAACACATGCATGCACACACCCACCCATTGGTCAGGGAGTTGGCCAGGCAATCAATCGCTCACTGTTCTTAGCACAATGGCCTGTTTGACCTTTTCTCCTCAATGTTGATCCTCCATCTGCTGAAGCCAGAGTCCTTTCCTTATTTTCTCTTCTCCCTTTGCTAAGGAACCTTCCTCGTGTTTGGCAGCTCCTCAAATAAAAGTTGCATACCGATTTCTCTTACTTTTTCATATAAGGCTTTCTTTCTGCAAGCTTATGATTTACTGTTACTTTCCAGTATTGTTAAAGCAAGAACCCCAACTAGCTGTTGATGCTTTTTGAGCATGAGTCACTGAGTTTAGAAGCTCAGTTTCTTGTTCCTGAATTTGGGGGCCCCTTTGGCTGTGGAGCACTAGGGAAGCCCACTCCATATAGAGGCGTTTCACTCATCACCTCGAATGAGCTAATCCTGAACAATTGCAGAGGTTCCTGCTGAGTATTAATCTTACAGTGAATGGGATTAGCAGTTCTGTCAAAATCATTCCTTCTCCATGCATACTGCAGCTCACCAATGACCAGATCTCCTGCCATGGGGATTGCTTTCAAGCATGCTTCCTGTCACCCCATCCTCTTTCACACAAGCCTAACTCATTCTGCTATCTTTAATATGCTCAATTTTGTCTAAATAAAGGAAAATATCCAAAAAGGAAAATAGATCAGAAGGGAATGTCTTAAATTATTTATGTAATTTATTTGATTTTTATCTCGAATTTCAATGAGTTCTTTTGGAGCATCAGAAATAGTAAACTTTTGTTTAATAGCAGCAGAAGTCAGAGATAGAATAGCCGTTATAGGCTA